>JAFBJU010000325.1:0-148156 GCA_016785305.1 Colistium nudipinnis
GTTTTTTGCATGTTTTCAGGTTTTTACATTTTTTGTGTTTTTGACATTTGTCGACGACATGCTATACTATGACGTTTTGGGTCACATTTTGATGACATGCTAAAATATTTTTTTATTACACTTTTTCCACTTTTATTCACCTAGGTCATATATTTGAGCGTTTTTAAATTTTTTGAGTTTTTCACATTTTTCACCGACATGCTATACTATGACGTTTTGGGTGACATTTTGACGACATATTAAAATATAGTTTTTTTTCACCTGTCTATCTCAGTCATATATTTGAGCGTTTGGCATGTTTTTATGCATGTTTTCAAATTTTTAAATGTTTCGTGTTTTTGTCATTTTTTGACGACAAGCTATACTATGACGTTTTGGGTCAATTTTGACGACATGTTAAAAAAAAAAATTTTCACCTGTCTATCTCAGTCATATATTTGAGCGTTTGGCATGTTTTTATATGCTATACTATGACGTTTTGGGTCAATTTTGACAACATGCTATACTATGACGTTTTCGGTCACATTTTGATGACTTGCTAAAATATTTTTTTATTACACTTTTTTCACTTTTATTTACGTAGGTCATATAGTGGAGCAATTTGCATGTTTTTTGCCTGTTTTCATTATTTTTTTTTTTTTTACTTTCTGACATTTTTCGACGACATGCTATACTATGACGTCTTGGGTCAAATTTTGACAACATGCTAAAATATATATTTTTTTCCCACCTTTCTTTATCTCAGTCATATATGTGAGCGTTTTGCATGTTTTTATGAATTTTTTCACGTTTTAAATTTTTTTGTGTTTTTGACATTTTTCGCCAACATGCTATAATATGACGTTTTGGGTCAAATTTTGACGACATTTTAAAATATTCTATTTTTCATCTTTCTTTATCTCAGTCATATATTTGAGCGTTTTACATGTTTTTATGCATGTTTTCACGTTTTAATTTTTTAAAAATATACTATGATGTTTTGGGTCAATTTTGTCGACATGCTATACTATGACGTTTTGGGTCACATTTTGATGACATGCTAAAATATTTTTTTATTACACTTTTTTTCACTTTTATTCACCTAGGTCATATATTTGAGCGTTTTGCATGTTTTTATGCAAGTTTTCACGTTTTTAAATGTTTTGAGTTTTTCACATTTTTCACCGACATGCTATACTATGACGTTTTGGGTGAAATTTTGACGACATGTTAAAATATTGTTTTTTTTCACCTGTCTATCTCAGTCATATTTGAGCGTTTGGCATGTTTTTATGCATGTTTTCAAATTTTTTAATGTTTTGTGTTTTTGACATTTTTTGACGACATGCTATATTATGACGTTTTGGGTCAATTTTGACGACATGTTAAAATATTTTTTTTTCCACCTTTCTATACCTCAGTCATATTTTTGAGCGTTTTGCATATTTTTTGCATGTTTTCAGGTTTTTACATTTTTAGTGTTTTTGACATTTTTCGACGACATGCTATACTATGACGTTTTGGGTCACATTTTGACGACATTTTAAAATAATTTTTTTTTCACCTGTCTTTATCTCAGTCATATATTTGAGCGTTTTGCATGTTTTTATGCAAGTTTTCACGTTTTTAATTTTTTTGAGTTTTTCACATTTTTCACCGACATGCTATACTATGACGTTTTGGGTGACATTTTGACGACATGTTAAAATATAGTTTTTTTTCACCTTTCTTTATCTCGGTCATATATTTGAGCGTTTGGCATGTTTTTATGCATGTTTTCAAATTTTTTCATATTTTGTGTTTTTGACATTTTTTGACGACATGCTATACTATGACGTTTTGGGTCAATTTTGACGACATTCTATACTATGATGTTTTGGGTCACATTTTGATGACATGCTAAAATATTTTTTTATTACACTTTTTTCACTTTTATTTACGTAGGTCATATATTTGAGCAATTTCCATGTTTTTTTGCATGTTTTCATTTTTTTTTTTTTTTTTGACTTTCTGACATTTTTGGACGCCATGCTATACTATGACGTTTTGGGTCAAATTTTGATGACATGCTAAAATATTTTTGTATTACACTTTTCTCACTTTTATTCACCTAATTCATGTATTTTACCAATTTGCATGTCTTTATGCATGTTTTCAAGTTTTTATGACATGCTATACTATGAAGTTTTGGGTCAAATTTTGACCACATTTTAAAACATTTTTTTTTCACCTTTTTCATCTCAGTCATATATTTTGCATGTTTTTATTTTTTGACTTTTTTACATTTTTCACAGACATGCTATACTATGACGTTTTGGGTCAAATTTATATGACATGCTAATTTTTTGCAATTTTTTTTTTAGACTTTTTTCACTTTTCTTCACCTCAGTCATATATTTGAGCGTTTTTTTTTTAGCATGTTTCTGTGCATGTTTTCACGTTTTTTTCCTTTTTTTGAATTTTTTTTGGACGCCATGCTATACTATGACGTTTTGGGTCAAATTTTGACGACATGTTAAAATATATATTTTTTTCACCTTTCTTTATCTCAGTCATATATTTGAGCGTTTTGCATGTTTTTAGGATAATTTTCAGTTTTTTTTATTTTTTGACATTTTTGGACGCCACGCTATACTATGACGTTTTGGGTCAAATTTTGATGACATGCTAAAATATTTTTTTATTACACTTTTCTCACTTTTATTCACCTAATTCATGTATTTTACCAATTTGCATGTCTTTATGCATGTTTTCAGGTTTTTATGACATGCTATACTATGAAGTTTTGGGTCAAATTTTGACGACATTTTAAAACATTTTTTTTTCAGCCTTTTTTTTTTTATCTCAGTCATATATTTTGCACGTTTTTATTTTTTCATTTTTTGACATTTTTGGACGCCATGCTATACAATGACGTTTTGGGTCAAATTTTGATGACATGCTAAAATATTTTTTTATGACACTTTTCTCACTTTTATTCACCTAATTCATGTATTTTACCAATTTGCATGTCTTTATGCATGTTTTCAAGTTTTACATTTTTTTGTGTTTTTGACATTTTTCGCCAACATGCTATACTATGACGTTTTGGGTAAAATTTTGACATTTTTCGCCAACATGCTATACTATGACGTTTTGGGTCAAATTTTGACCACATGCTATACTATGACGTTTTGGTTCAAACTTTGACGACATGTTAAAATATATATTTCTTTCACCTTTCTTTATCTCAGTCATATATTTGAGCGTTTTGCATGTTTTTAGGATAATTTCAAGTTTTTTTCATTTTTTGACATTTTTGGACACCATGCTATACTATGACGTTTTGGGTCAAATTTTGATGACATGCTAAAATATTTTTTTATTACACTTTTCTCACTTTTATTCACCTAATTCATGTATTTTACCAATTTGCATGTCTTTATGCAGGTTTTTATGACATGCTAAGTTTTGGGTCGAATTTTGACGAAATTTTTAAATATTTTTTTTTACCTTTTTTTTTATCTCAGTCATATATTTTGCATGTTTTTATTTTTTGACTTTTTGACATTTTTCACAGACATGCTAAACTATGACGTTTTGGGTCAAATTTTGACGACATGCTATACTATGACGTTTTTGGTCACATTTTGATGACATGCTAAAATATTTTTTTAATACACTTTTTTCACTGTTTATTTACCTAGGTCATATATTTGAGCAATTTGCATGTTATTTTGCATGTTTTCAGGTTTTTAACATTTTTTGACTTTGACATTTTTGGACTCCATGCTATACTATGACTTTTTGGGTCAAATTTATATGACATGCTAAAAACATTTTTTGAGACTTTTTTCACTTTTCTTCACCTCAGTCATATATTTGAGCGTTTTTTTTTGCATGTTTCTATGCATGTTTTCACATTTTTTGACGCCATGCTATACTATGATGTTTTGGGACAATTTTTTTACGACATGCTATACTATGAGGTTTTGGGTCAAGTTTTGATGACATGCTAAAATATTTTTTTCATTAAATTTTTTTAACTTTTATTCACCGAGGTCATATATTTGAGCAATTTGCATGTTTTTTGCATGTTTTCGTTTTTTTTTTTTTTTTTTCTTTTACTTTCTTCGACGACATGCTATACTATGACGTTTTGGTTCAAATTTTGACGACATTTGAAAAAAAAATAAAATGTCACCTTCCTTTATCTCAGTCATATATTTTTCACGTTTTTAAATTTTTTGCCGACATACTATACTATGACGTTTTGGGTCACATTTTGATGACATGCTAAAATATTTTTTGATTACACTTTTTTCACTTTTATTTACCTAGGTCATATATTTGAGCAATTTGCATGTTTTTTTCATGTTTTCAGGTTTTGAAATGTTTTTGACATTTTTGTACGCTATGCTATACTATGCCGTTTTAGGGAATATTTTGACAACAATATATTTTGACGACATATATTTGAGGCTTTTTCATGTTTTTATGCATGATTTCACATTTTTTTATTTTTTCATTTTTTTACATTTTTGTACGCCATGCTATACAATGAGGTTTTGGGTGAAATTTTGACGACATTTAAAAAAATAAAAATAAATCACCTTTTTTTTTATCTCAGTCATATATTAGAGGGCTTTGCATGTTTTTATGCATGTATTGGCGTTTTTTTTTTTTTTTTACTTTTTTTTTACATTTTTGGACGTCATGCTATACTATGATGCTAAAATATTTTTTTATTACAGTTTTTTTCACTTTTATTTATCTATATGAGCAATTTGAAGGTTTTTTGCATGTTTAATTTTTTTTTTTTTTTTTTTTTTTTACTTTTTGACATTTTTCGACGACATGCTATACTATGACGTTTTGGGTCAAATTTTGACGACATGCTAAAAAACTTTTTTTTTTCAATTTTTTTTACTTTTATACACCTCAGTCATATATTTGAGCTTTTAGCATGTTTTACTGCAGGTTTTGTCAATTTTTGACTTTCTTGACATTTTTGAACGACATGCTATACTGTAACGTGTTGGGGTAAAAAAAATTTACCTCCACCATAATTTTTTGCGTTGCTGACAATACATGCAAGAATTCTTACCTTTCTTTTTCAATTTTTGGACAGCATAGTATGTCGTTTTTGGTCAAATTTATGTCGACATCCTGTATTATGAAGTAAGAAAATAAGAACCAATATTGGTATCTATATATTATTTTTCACAAGTTTTATTTTGGTTTGTTCTCTATCTTTATATAGAAATGTTTGACTAATCATTATTCTGAGGAAAAGTTTAGTGTTTGCCTTTCAAGGAGTCATGGAAAGACACACAGAAAGACAGGCTGTGGTTATTCGGTTAGCCCTGTGCGACATTATTTGTTTATATGGCATAATGCAAATAAATGACCATGCTTGGCAGGACATTTAAGAAAACCTTCCTCTGACCTACGTCTTTGACAGAGCGTACTAAAAATATGAACAACATTTATTTTTGGCATTCTTTTCACAACAGGCTTCAGTTTCAATTGATCTAAGTAATCTGAAGTACAATGAATAGCTTTCCATTTGTTTCCATAATTCCATGCAGCTCATGAAGCTCCCCCCGAACTTGTCAGACTGCTTCTTTGGAAATCCTTTGTTTGTGTTACGTGGACGACTTGAACCAAGCATATAAAAACACTTGTCAATCCAGACGAAACTACAACACCTGAAGTAAAAAAGGGACCTACGACTTTCTTCAAGTAAGTATTGTTCTAAAGATGCTGGCATTTCTTAATCTCATAGTGATATTTATACTTTACGTTGTTTTAAGAGCACCTATCACAAAATATATTTTTATTTAAATGTTTATGTCATCCGCTTTATTTAAATATTTGCCTTTTCTTTTGCCTCAGTTGTTGAAGCGTTTCACAGATCTACCACATTATCCTCTGCATCTACTCTGGATTCACCATGTTAGACAACAACGACCTGGAGTGCGTTGTGTGCTGTGAGGAATATTCCCGCAGTGCCCGTGTCCCACGGGTCCTCCACTGCCAACATACTTTCTGTCACCCTTGTCTTGAGAAACTGTCTAAGCTGGATGGAGTCATTGGGACCATCTTGTGCCCTCTGTGCCGTTGGGTTACATGCTTCCCGGCAAACTTGACCCCTTCGGGTGTCTTGTATGTCAACACTGAGATCTGGGATGACATAGAAGAGAAGCGGGGGAGGATGGATTTAAAGGACACAAAGTCCCAACTCATCAAGCCAAAACAGTAAGTGTGCATGTCACTTTGTGTTTCAATTTGATCTCTAATTTATAATGTATACTGTATAAGCCTAACATCAAGTTATTTTTTTTATAGTTCAGAATTAAAGAAGTTTGGCTTCAACCTCGCACTCAAAACCATGCTCAGCTGCGTGTGTTCAAGTTTAGATGACACTCCAATTACTTAAATGACCTCCATGGAACTCGATGCTTTACTGTGAAAGACAAAACAACTGGCCGGTTCAAGTTGTGTCGTTTTTCGTCCTGAATTTAAGCAAGCGCTGACATATTATCCGTAAATTAAGTTGCAAAATAAATTAAATCTGCTAAGGCTTACAGTTTTTATTTAATTAAATGATGTAATAAATGTAAAAAAAAAAAAAAGTAAGCTATATGAGATGCATTTGTAAAATTGTACCAATTTTCTCTGCTATCAGAGTCGCTGAACAATGTTTAAATATTTTTTTAAGTGCATATTTAATAAATGATTTCTTATTATATATGTTTTAACTTTTCTTTTTGGTTGCGCTGCTTCCAGTAGTGTATGATCATGGGACCGTTTTTATCCAATCATACTTCAGACATTATATGTTGTCAGAGAGAAATGCCAACGCAAGTCGTGCACACCTGGGCATTTTCAAGTCCTTTGATTAGAGAGCGTGCTAGACGGAGCTAGCAAACCGCATTTGTAGCAACCAGCTGAAGCATTTAGTGCCGATTTAATAGCTGTTTTTAGGCCGAATGCAATGGCTGAAAGAGAAGTAATTTGTGAGCAGATATAATTAAAATAACAATTATCAAGACGGATTGTTTAGGGAAAGCTGGATATTGTGAGGATCAACCAACCCCCGAAGCTAACAAGCCTGACCCAGTCCTGGTTTGTCTGCCACTTTCAAATTAGTAATAACGAGCGGTACCTTTGGCACGCACTCCAAGGAGCACTGCACTGTAAGGTAGTAATGTATTTGCCACTGTGACACTGGGTTTGCAAACGTGAGTTGTCTAATGGCGACAGTAAACGACTTATTGTTGGAACTGAGACGTACACATGGCCTGCACAACAGGATAACTTCCTCTTCTCGAGGAAGGAACGAAAGGAGGGTGGATTACGTCTACATAAAAAACAGTAGTTTTGGTGAGTATAATGCATTTGCTTTACATGTTTTAAACCGCCAACCCTGTCTAAGCTGGACTGTGTTACTTGGGTCTCTTGCTTTCGTAATGGCATTAATTCACACTACACGAGGTGCCTGTCTGTGAATGCGACGCCCTGTTATACTGCGTTTTTTTTTTTTTTATATTGATGGTTTCTATTGCAGTGGAGTCATAATGACGGCATTAAGATCATTAATTCCGGTAGGAAATGTAATCTTAAATTATTTGTATTATGTATAGTGTATTGTCGCTTACCTCATGCATTCGAGACATCTCTGATTGCATCAGGTGTGAATGTGGAAAACTTTATGTGGCTGTTGTGGCTCCTTCTGGTAAGGGTAGGCTGGTCCAATGTGACCTCTTGCTCATATTGTAAGCTGTTTTAGGATCGTCAAAAAAAAGAAAGAAAAAAAGGTATTATAAATCAGACATGAACTATCCAGCTGTTTTGTATGCAGACACAAATCAAGTCACTACGAAACAGCTTCTTACCTCAGTTTTATGATATGCACTTTTTTTTTGCCAGTTATTGGCTTATATTATTATATTGACTCGAGCTGAAAAACATACATCAGCCAACGCGATAAATGTGAATCTTCTCACAGAAATTCAAAAGGGGATACACAAAACAAATAAATAAGCTAATCATTTATGTGAATATTTTATTGAAAACAGTGACAATGGATTATTTGAGCTGAAACCCTTCTCCCTGAATTAGTTCTACCAAATAGCCTCTTAACTACACTATGTTAAGATGAAACACAGTTAAATATTTTGACTTTACAACACAAAACTGATGCAAACACAACAGGGAAGAATTTACTAAAAGAAGATTTCATAACCCAGAGAAACCATTCAAATATTCACCTCCTCTAGCTAAACATGTGGTGGCAGGAAAATGGTTGAAAGTCAGATCAGTTCTGAGTTCAAAAAAGATTAACAGACTGACTGGAGTTATCCCTAGGCGAAAAATATATATTTTCTTGTGGGGAAATACACTCCGCACCTTTGGTTGAACGGTGGTGTGAGATAACAGCTCATTCGTTTTCTCAGACACTGACTGACCACAAAGCTAATTAGCCAGCAGTTTGTGTTGTATCCATCATTGTACAGCAGTGTGTAGTTTGTGTCAACTTTAGAGCGAGCACTTCCAAATTGTCATGGGGAAACCAGGACAAATACAGCCCCCACTAGAAAAAAAAGAGTTATATATTTATATATCAACTGTTAAAACTGGCCATATTAATAACAAGCAGGTCCTAAACAATCAGGCTTCACAGATAATGTGTATAATAATATTTTTTCTAAGTGTAACTAAATTTTTCATATTTCAAGGAAAGTCTGGATTTTTTTTTCTCTTTTTTTTTTTAAACAATTAAAAACAAAAGCTTTCCACTTCATTCCGCAGGATGGTGATCCCACTCTTCTGTACTTCACAAATACATTCAGCACTCAGTTGATGCAGTAAAAAAAACAAAACAAAAGGACATGATTAATCCTGTCTAAACAAGGTAACTACATTAAGAGACTAGCACATGTGCACTTAAATTAACATGTATCCATCACAGTTTTCACCAGAATTTTCTCTTATTCAATATCATGGATATTCCTCTTACTACCCCGCACTGACAAAACATAATTTAAACATAGTAAAAGACTTACTTGTGAGTAAACATGGGAAAGGTACAGTCATTATTGTACTTACTAAAAACATAGGGCCTCGCTGGATTAGTGTGTAACTTTGTAACAAGGCTCGTCACTCAATAACTTGACAGCTCCACGAGAATCTTGACTTAACTAAAGTGTCGTCGCAGCTTGTGACAGAAGGAAAATCTCTCTTCACACAAAACCTTATGATAAACAGGTGTAAAATACATTTACCAAAATACCATAATTGTAAATCTGGATAAGATGGGGCTAAAATATGGGCTATAAACAATATTTTTTTGAAGGAAAAAAAAAACAAAAAAAACACAGAATCAAATAATACCAAAGGACATCTTAAAAACACTCAAACAGTCCACAGATGGAGGTGAAACTCTGCCTTGTGGACAAAAGCAGCAAACATAAGTGACTAACAGTTATTCTATTAGAGATACAGTTTAAATGTCCCTTTGTGAAGGTATGGGGGGAAGCAGATTTTTCAAAGTGTGTGTTTGACTCCCTCCCTATAGGTATGGATACTGTGTGAGCCGCCTGGGACTGAGCTGGTAGGCACTGTAAGCATCAGCCCGTGGCGTCACACTGACGTAGGGAGAACCAGTTGCAAACTGATGCTGGTAGGCTGTAGGGAGGCCGTGGAGCAGACTACTCACGGAATCCCTGCGATTGGCCGAATCTCTCCTGGAGGAAGAGGACGAGGTGTATGTTGCTGCATAGGTGGAGGGGGTGTGTCCGTGGCCGCTGTGACCACGGCCCAGCAGCTGCTCCATGGCCTGAGAAGCTGAGGAAAGGGCCGTGGAGGCTGGGTACGTGTACAGACTGGGACCTGGTGCTGAGGCGGATGTCAGGGCGGAGACTTCAGGGAAGTTGTAGTGAGAAGCGGAAAGGGCCGGAGGGAACGTCTGCTGGCGACGCAAAGAAGAGTCATTGTGAGCCAACCCCGGACGCTCCTGAGATGAAGAAACCACCTGCTGAACCTGAAAGAAATAACACTTGGTATGTATACGACAATAACTAGAAACTTTGTTTAAAATGGTCAGCAAACTCATCTGCCATGAACACTGTTTGTCCAGCATTGAGCAAATGAAAGACATGAACAGAACTTCATTTTTCGGTTGTACAAATTGTGTGCGCACGCACACACACAAACTATAATAAGAAGTCATAGTTTAGTTTAGTTTATTGCTTTGGATCGTTTGTAACGGACCCAGTTCTTCATTGTCTGTCTTTCTCCCTCCCTTTTGTGCATGTGTGTGTCTAGGTGGTGTCGCACATAGGTGCACAACGAACACAGAGACTATCACAGACAAGAGAAGCACACGCACACGCACACACACAGAGAGACAGGCGCACGCACACGCGCACACACACACAGTAACTCACTCACTCCTGACTGTACAACAACCAACCGAGAAGAAGTCCTTACCTGGCTGAGGTTTAAGGGGTGCGACTGGCTTGGCAGCAGTACGTGATGCTCCATGCTCTCACCTGAATTGCATGGCTGGCGGTTGGATCTCTTAGGCTTCATATAGTTTACTGTGAAGAATTCAAAGTTGGAGGTAAAGCATCATGCTGCTTTTACAACCCAAATCAAAATGTACTGGTAGTGCTCGTGTGAGTCACCTGTCTCCATGCGTCCGCGAGAAGCTGCTCCTCTCTCGGAGCCCTGGGTTTTGACTGAGGGTGCCACCACTGCCAGAGACTTGACTTGGCGTGATGCCATGGTGCTGGCTGGGTTCAGTGTGCGGGGCAGAGGGGTCAGGGGGCTGGCATTGGACGAGTCCGAGTCGAGCACCGTCACACAGCTGATAACATTAGTGCGCTGGCTCAGACCAACACTGTGAAAGGAGAGAAATAAGAAGTCAATGAAGGTGGCAATGAAGTCAAACAACGTCTTTGAAGGGTCCTCAAGCATGACATTCTTCACCATGTTGCCCACAAAAATATGTACATATGTTTAGTGCAAAGCAGTATCCTATTGTTACCTGGCGGGATGGAACTTGCGCTCATCTTCTGTGTCTGTATCACTGTGAATAGTGATAATACTGACCGCCGGGCTGGGTGTGTCAGAGATGATGATTGGTTGGGACAACGTGGCACTGGAACTGGGTGGGGTTACACCACTACTACTGAGTAATGATGCTGCTGACAGACCCCTAAGAACAAAGAAACAAAAAGGTCATTCAGAATTATTCCCAAGATAAAAGATGAAATTGAATTGAAAGATGAAAATAAATCTCCCCAGTGTGGCAGCATAACACTATGACTTAATACGTCTCTGTACAAAAATTGCTATTCATTTAAAATACATTAATTTTGTTCATCATGATCAACTGGAGATAAAAAAAAAAATGTACAGGGCTGTACCAACCTATTCCTGTTCTCCCCACGCCTGGCCTTCACCTTCTTCCTCTCCTGCTGAGTCCTGTTTTGGGTTGTGCTCCTGTTAGGGTCCAAAGGCAAACAAGTTAGTGATGGAAACAGATTTGAATATGAAACATCAACAAGGGAAAGCTTATTATTGTAAAGTGTATCATGCCAATGAGTGGCCAATTTAGAAATGTACATTTTAGATAAACAGTTAAACAAGGACATTGGACTGACTGACCTCCAGCTGTGTCCCTGCGTGGCATCTGAGTGAAGTGTTTCGAGGGGAGATTGGACGACATTTGACTGGTGGGCAGCGCTGTGTATGGCCACACCCGGAACCTGTTGCCATGATGAAGGTATCAGGATTTGTTGGGTGCCGGTGGGCCAGGCCTGCTGGTTAAATGAACACAGGCAGTCACAGTTTAGAGAATGGAATATCACGCCGTGCCATTAATAAAGCTGAAGAATTATTTCACGGCTGGAATGGGCCAGACAAACCGAGCCATGCTAAGAAACAAATTCAAAGAGGCAAAATGATGGGACAATCTCTTACGAGCAAAAGCGTAAAGCTAGATACGCGAGCAACCTTTTCCAAGCCATTCCCTTATCATAGCAAAGACCTAGAACAAATCCACAAGAGGACGTCATGCAAAGCACAGGCAACACAAGATTGTAAATGGTTCGCGTATAACTAAGAACCACAGTGCCTGTTAAAGAAGAAACATAGAGATTAGATTAGTAGGCGTGGGCCAAAACAGGCTGCCGTAAAGCCGTCTTGGCATGAAAAGGCATGCCACATGTTCTGGGGCTGAAACAAAAGATGCATGTCAAGAGTCGGGGCTGTGGAGTATGGATTTTAGTGAACTCTGTAGCTGCAAACTCCTCTGCCGAAATCAAGGACTGACAGGACATGAGAAGCTGCAAGCAAAGCGCAGACCAACTCGGCAGCACATGCGCTCCATGCCCTCAGCACACCTATGGGGAAAGACTGCAGAGGAGGAGATGGCGGGAGATGTGTGAATGGTTTAAGGAGAAGATGTCATCCGAGGGTAGAGAGAGTGATTTTTAACCCCCCCCCCCCGCCTCCCGCCTCCAAGTTCTAATCAAATGTCAAAAAGGGGAATTGAAACACACGAGCACCAAAAAGGACAGTGGCGAGCACAAGAAGACCAAAAAACCATTTCATTCTTCAACTAATCGGCTTGGACCAACCATGATTCTGAAAACCCCGACAGGTCCACATGTGCAGAGGGACAATGTAGCAATGTGATGTATTAAATGAAGACTATCCCCACACGACGTGTGACACAGAGGGAGAAGGGGGAAATGGCAAACAAATGGAAAATGGATAGAGGGGCAGGAGAGAGATGGCATTGTTTGTGGCTCAGCGAGTGTGCATGTGCATGTCTGTCTTCAGGGAAAGTCATCATTGCTTTACCAGCACTGTGGCTGTGTGCTCCAGGAGGGTGGGCCGACCCACCCCGGGGCCCAGCCCCAGGGGCAGAGAATACTGGGGGGCTATGCCTGCTGAGGGCGGGTGCAGGGTGGCCACCATCAGGGGTGTGCAGGAACCCTGGAGGGAGGGAGGGAGGGAGGGGGAGGGCAGTGTTAGGGTAGGATGAAAGGTTATGTCCTTCAAGGGTGTATCTCATTCAGACAATGGGACGGAGCAGCTAAGACCGGCTGCACTCGTACCACTGGCCACCTGGTCTCTGTAGGTGAGTTAGTTTAGCAGACAGAAATCGACTAGCTCTGCGTGCCCGATGAGTCTCCTGCGCTACACATCTGGGTCCGTCCCAGAGGCGGGGAAAAACTGTTTTGGAAGCAAATCCAAGGCAGGATGCAATCAGCAATAACAACAACACAGCTTTTGACTAGGGTACTAAGTCGCACCTATCTCTTCAATACTTGAGAGATTGAAATGCATTCAAAAAGCTCACATCTCCTCTGAAAGTAAATCAATTATTTTAAGAATGTAATACACCGCAATGCCTAACATCGGCAGCGCGAGGAGAGAGACATAAATGAAACCCCAACAGGAAGACCCTCTAGATGAACTCGGAGTATCTGTGAATGAGCAAAACTAGGCCCCAGCGCAGTGCGATTCCAGTAAGTCACAGAATATGAAAGGTTATGACAATGTTCCTGGAACATTCTCAGGTTAATCCTGCAAAAGGTTAAAAAGGTCTGACAATCAACACTAATTTCACCACCGAGGGGATAACATTGCTCTTGAAACGGAGGATGTCACCGAAAAATGAAAATGTCAAAGGAAAAATCACAAAGCATCATGTCACTTGCATGATGGTAAATCACACAAAAAAAGCAGGTGGTAGATAAAAAAATATATAGATAACACTAAGTTTATAGAAGGATAAGACAAGACCATACAAACTCTTACCTGTGTGAGCATACTCGGCTGGATCTGCAACGACTGTGCAGATTGGTTCTGAGGTACTATAGGTACGGAGTTCTCCATCCTCACAGGGAAACTTGAACTCTTATTGGATGGCTGTAGCCCTGGTAATGGGAAAAAAAAAACAAAACTAAACAATGTCAATAAATAATCACACTCTCAAAGATGTGGCATAATCTCAAACAGAAAAGTAAGGCGAAAACAGGAATGGCGAAAATCAGAAATCAAGATCAAGATTTGTGAGATCGCTGTGACAGTTCCTCATTGCAAATAATCGGGACAGTAGTCACTGCAGTAAAAGTGAGCTTCAAAGATAATTATAAAGTATTGTTTGAAACCGAGATAAACACAAAGAGGAATCTTCACAAATGAATGTTGTTGATAGAGTTTAGATGTAATGTCAAGAGGAAATACTCATTTCCACATTTCTGCCTGGAGAAGACAGCGGATGCAATTATTAAAGTCACGGATGAGGCAGGCGAAGAAGGTCAAATAGAGAAGTCATTGATGATACCCTTCATAATAATCAAACCAAACCACCGTGGCTTATGGCATACGATACGCCTTCAGACGTGCCCACGGTGTCTGGATGTAAACAAGAACGACAACTCAAAGAAAATCTCAAGTGAAACTAACCACCCTCATTTACACCTAGACTCAGGCGAAACCCATAACCTGAATCTGGGCCAGTTGGCCAACAGCCTGCAAGTTTAACACAATGGCCCTCTAATTAACTACTCATCCTCTGATTAGCTATTCATGTCACAGAGGATAAATACCTGACGTTTTCCAGCAGCTAGTTAGAACTGAAGAAGCCTCTCGGATGAGAGGTGAAACGTCTTCATGAAATCTTCAAACAGTCCAGTTGCCTACTTTGAATCACACTTGATATGTAACCGTATCCTTTACCTTGAATAGTGGAGGGTGGGCAGACGATGAGAGTCTGCTGGAAGGGTTCTGTCTGGCTACACAGCCCAGCAGGACGCGTTGGAATCGGCACACTCTGTTGAGCCAGTCCGGGAATGTTGATGGTCGCCTGCTGGTACAGAGCCGGCTGGTAGTTCAGCAAGGGCACCGCTCCCCCCGCAGAAGGCACCTGTTAAGAGATTTTTTTAAAGACAGATTAATACTATGGCAGCCATAGGTCCCTAAACATAAACGTGACTTTATAATGAGGATATGGGCCGCACCTGGTTATGCTGGTTGAGTTGGCTGCTGAAGGTGACGGTGAGGTTGCCTGCTGCAGCACTGGGGACGGCATTGGTGGAGTACAAGGATTTGCCACTGTCATAGGCGCTCCGGCGCTTGCAGATCTCCATGTTCTGGAAGCACGACTTCACACTGGAAGAGACAAAGGGACAATAATTCAGTGATTGCCTTTCCATAAACACTCACTTCGAGCAACACGCGTACACCTTAGCACGAACACTCACTGGGAGCTGTGGGGATAATCCATGAGGTGGCTCATCGTGACAAATGGGTGACCCAGAGTTTTAGTCGGCGTGATCCTTTTGTCGGCATCCAGACGGAGCATTCGCTTTAGGAGGTCTATAAACTCTCGCCTATCGGCTTTCTCAGCCAACATGTCCGTCCCTTCCAAATGAGACGACAGGTTGACCTGGTATTCACAAAAACAAACATCACAGATGGATCAAACAATATCAGGTATAGATAACGTGATTCAGTTAGTGTATTACATTAAATTAAATGCAATGTGGAAAATTGGCCTCTACCTGCATCATGTCATCCAGACAGTTGAAAATATACTTCCTGGCCTCCTTGGACTTGATGCCCATCTCCATTTCATGCTCTGATGGGGTCTGTGAGGAAGGATGTGTATTTTTTAATAATAAGAAAGTATATCAAGGATCCACCTCAGACCAGAAAATGTAATTTGCAGATAGATAGAATGATTGGCTAGATGATGGCTTGACCCACCTTGAGCCTCCACAGTGGGTAGCTGGAGTCAGGGCCTCGATTGAAAAAGCGGCTGGTCTTAGTGCCGGCACTCAGCAAGTACTCTGCTGGCAGACCTTGAGTCTGGGAAATGTAACGTATCTGTACAAAGACACGAGACAGCAAAAGCATGGGAATGAGTATAATAAACGTCTTAACCGGAGTATCTAAAGACGTCAGAGCTGAATATTGTTGCCATTATATATATATATATATACATTCCTTTTGTTGTTACTCCCAATATACTGCATTTGGTATTCACATTCAGGGAATGAGTATAATAAACGTCCTAACCCGAGTATCTAAAGACGTCAGAGCTGAATATTGTTGCCATTATATATATATATATATACATTCCTTTTGTTGTTACTCCCAATATACTGCATTTGGTATTCACATTCAATCAAGGTGTACTGTGCACAGGATTACATTGCTCTCCGTCACTAGTAAATAAGATGCATAGTGCCTTGAGAGCCCCCTGCTGGTGTAAAGGTGAATCTTAATGGGCAGTCAGTGATGGTAAGGTGAATTGGCCTAGAACAGTTTTCAGACTATATATGCATGGTTTTGTGTAATTAATTGGAATTTGAGGATTATACATTGTGAACCACGCTTATTTTTAAACAAGGTAGAGTAAAACAATAAAAAATGAAAATGGTTGATTATATGGAGTCGGAAAAATCAACCTCCATCATCAATGAAGGCCTGGGAAACGGTGTCATTACTACCGACCTGGTCGTACTCAGAGGCTCCAGGATAAAGTGGCCAGCCCAGAAACAGTTCAGCAATCACACAGCCTAAAGACCACATGTCAATGGCCTCACAGAACGGCAAACCCAAGATGATCTCTGGAGCCCTAGAGAACAAGATACCAAACAATTGCATGTCAAAATCATGGCGTAATTGTCAACTCTCGCGCGATTTCAGACTATATATGCATGGTTTTGTGTAATTAATTGGAATTTGAGGATTATACATTGTGAACAACGCTTATTTTTAAACAAGGTAGAGTAAAACAATAAAAAAATGAAAATGGTTGATTATTTGGAGTCGGAAAAAATCAACCTCCATCATCAGTGAAGGCCTGGGAAACGGTGTCATTACTACCGACCTGGTCGTACTCAGAGGCTCCAGGATAAAGTGGCCAGCCCAGAAACAGTTCAGCAATCACACAGCCTAAAGACCACATGTCAATGGCCTCACAGAACGGCAAACCCAAGATGATCTCTGGAGCCCTAGAGAACAAGATACCAAACAATTGCATGTCAAAATCATGGCGTAATAGTCAACTCTCGCGCTCCTAAGATGACAGGTGAAAAGGTGTATTTAGGATAGCAAGGATGGATGTTTTGCAACCGACCTGTAGTAGCGAGACTGTAAATAGGTGGAGCACACAGCCTTGGACACGTGACTTGCCGAGCCAAAGTCAATGACCTTCACCCTGTAGGGCTGTCGAAGGGGGTCGACCAGCATGATGTTCTCAGGCTTCAAGTCTGCATGAATCAGCCCCAGACTCTTCAACTTCATGAGTGCCGTAGCCACCTAAAAATATAAACACAGTAATATTCATCGGGATGAAACACGTATAAATCACATAGTATCATAGTAAAGCCTGTAATTCATACAGTAAAAATATGACCAACCTGCTGTAGGATGGGTCTAATGTGCCGCAGGGGGAGCGGGCTGAACTTGCTGTGCTTGAGAAAATCATACAGGTTCTGCTCCAGCATCTCAAACACCAGGCAGGTGTGGCCCTTGTGTTGGAAGCATTCATACGAACGCACAAAGTTATACTCATCTGCATTCTCCGCACTAAGCCGGTTCAGGATGCCCACCTTGGAAAGTGACAGAAACGAGGCCTTGTAACTTACTAATGAAATGTGGTAAACACACACGTTTCACACCATGAAATGCAAAGCTGCTACATCAGGTGCATTTCAACGTAATGACCAAAAACAACCACAATGCACCTGTCAAACATCTGCAGGTAAGGCGGAACCTGTGTAAACACAGCACTATAATCGTAGTTTTACAACAGAGCGATCGCCAGAGTCAATATGCAGCACGGCGAGAAGCTCTGGACCAAAGCTGTCGAGAGCTAAATCTACAGTTCAGGGAGGTTTAACAAAGACATGTCCGTTACCTCGATTTGGCCCTGACGAGCATAGGAGGGATGGTTTTTTAAGATCTTGATTGCCACTATCTCATTGGTGCCCCTCTTCCAACATTTGGCTACTTGTCCAAACGTGCCTCTTCCCAGGAACTCCAGCACTTCATAACTACAGGACACTGAGCAGAGGATCTCATGCTGCACCAACTGATAGTCTCCTTCACCATTGGAGCTGCTGCTTTTGGTGGTTGGAGCCGAGTGGGGTATCGACTGGCCGGTGCCTCCTCCTCCACCACCCGTACGGGTGGAGTAAGTTGCCGCCGGAGCAGAGAGCTCCTCCAATATTTGGACACTGCCACATCCGCTCCCACTGCCTTCGTTGGCCTCCTCCATTTTTCTCTTCTGCCCATGCCTGTGTCCCCTTGTTTCCGTGGATGTCTCATTATTGGCATACGAGGAGGACGTCGCCTGCTCAGCAACACGTCGACTGGATCCGCGGGGAAGACTGCCGGTACTATCGGCTGCCCGCACCACTACTTGACCCCTGGAGCCAGGAGCTGTGGGGGGGAAGACCAGGGACGGTGCAAAGGGTGGCACAGCCATTGCAGGCGCAAAGGTGTACGCTGACTGGCCTGCAATGGAGCTGTAAGCTTCAGTGGTGGACACGTCCCAGACATTGCTCTCCACCTTCAGCTTCTTAACACGGCAGAAGGCACTGGAGGAAATCGAGGGAGGGGAGAAGACCTGCAGCTGAGAGCTCATTGCTGAAAGAAAATGGATGGACATTAGAACCAGATCTGTAAAAAAACATGTTGACGCTTAAAACATTGAATAATAATAATAATTATTATTATCTTCTTTTCACCCATTACATATCAGACATACTTAGCAATGAGACTATTATCTTATCATACACTTTATATGCCAATACGTTTAACGCCCATTCAACTTCACAGAGGCGTGATTCTTCTTATTATTCTATAAGTTATTCTTGTAGAAATAATGTCTCCAAATGACGCAAAAATAATAGTACTTGATACTGTTGATTCCATTGTATAGTGCCAAATCACAATTTACACGCATGCATCACATGCATTATCCCAAGGCACTCCACATACTAAGAAAAGATAAGATTGAAACCATTTCATTAACTTGATGTCTCTACCCTATAGTTTGTGATCTGAAGGCCTTGCCCTGTTTCTAAATATTAAATAGTCTATCAAGAAAACATTCAGTAGATTGAAGAAATAATTGAGGAAAAAAAAAACATATTTACACCTCAGTAACACCAAGTAAACACTGACCCACATATTTGTCGGTTGAAAAGATTCTTTCACTTGAAACTGAGGGAATACAGATACATAGACCGAAAACATGCTCCAAGAGCTGCAATCAACAATTACTTTGATTATTGACTAGGCTGCTGATTACCTTTTCAGTATGGTTGTTAATCATTACTACTTCTAAAGAATGTGAAAGTTAATTTAAAAGTAAGCACACTTTACACATTTTTGCTTAAAAACTGAGACATTGATTGTCGAGAGAAAAGGCCAATTCATTTTCTCGAGCAATTATTTTCACAGAAGAAACAAAACGGCATAATAACGACCTCATTCTCTCGCAGAAAGGTGTGTGTTATGGTCGATCTCTGCCATTGCTGTTAGGGTGGAACGTTTTAAGTATGGAAATAAATTGTATATATATATTTATAACGTATCCGTTTAAGAATAAATAATCCAATGTCCAACAAAAGATAAACTATAAAACGGGGTTTCAATCTTGTCATTCTATACATCGGTACAAGGTCTCGCCAATGCGTGTAGTACACGAGTTCAGAATGTAATGTGTCTGATTACTGCTAAAATCGATCTTCGCTTTCTATTGAGGAGAAAAATAAGGTGAATGTGAGTTTAACTACTGTGGTATGAAGCCTGACAGGGTGAGATAAGCGAGATGGGACTGTTGAGATAATTCATCTGTGGCTGCGGATAAACAAAATGACCACATCACTGCCAGAAAGTGAGATTTAATCGCCAGTGACAGATCTGTAGCATGCTGGGGCCAAACCAACTGCATAACTCGCTAATGCTAACAAGCCAGCGCTTCAACTTTCTGAAAATAAGTCGCTAAATGATCAGCGACAGGTCGCTCAAAAAGAACGTTCAAAGACAGGGGGCGAGTGAAAATCAACATCAAATATCAAAACAGCGATCACATACCGGATTAGGTGCAGCTACGGCGTCGAAGGGCTGGTTGGTCCGAGGTTTAAATCCCACTGCAGTCTGCTGGAGCAGGTTAGCTTCTGCTAGCTACCGTTAGCTGCTCGCTAGGCCCGCATTGTTTCTTCAGTCGGTGAGGAGCTAAGCACCGGCACAGTGCGTCACAGAGCCACGAACTGCGGTCGAAAACAACAAGGTCCCATTGTTTTCATCAGATTAAATCACCAAATGTTAAAAACTGGCGCAGTTGTGGATTACAACTGTGTGATTTATGTGGTAAAACCGTGAGTCCCTGAGCAGCGACACCACTTTTCACCGGAACTAACCACGTCCTAATCAGCTGAGAGCACACGGCATTTCCGCTCACTACCGTAATACACACATAGAGCCGTAGCCATAGCGCATTAGGGAACAGCTGCACACTCATATGAGCGATGTTTTAAACAAGATTAAGGTTACAATTTAAACTCGTGGATATTTAAAAGTATAATACAACTCGTATAATATCCCCCCCTGGTTAAAAGGCTCCACAGATCGTGTTTGAGTTGGTTTTACACGTCCAGGAAACGGTCAAGACCTTTACGGTAAAAAAAAAAAAGGCGGGGGGGTGAGAGAACGTGATGTCACGGAGGTAGAGAAGAAGTGATTTCCCGGCAGGCCTAGTGAAAGTTCCACTAATCCGAGACAGAGATTCTGAGTGTGTTTTTTCACAGTTTTACTGTAATGTATTTTATTTAGTGCTGAGGTTACTTCTCTTCTCTTTACTGTATCTCTACTGCAATGGATAGATAGAAGAAAAGACTGATTATTGGTAGGATGGCATACATTTTCTTAATCCATCAATATGGAACTGTAAACTACATTATACATAGGCCCATCCAGTCTAAAAAATGTTGATATAGACCATATTAGACCACAAGACAAACAAAACATTGTGACAACCGCAGGAATGAAAACCAGACAAAAACAAGTTAAAGTGCAAATTTTCTTTTTATTCTGATTTCATTTTACAGCAGAAATTATGTAAAGCATTCAGAAGACATTTTCCACATATAAGGGCAATATTCAAAACACTTTGCATGGCCTCAGCAACAAAATATTCTTTTTAAAAACATCAACAATTTAGTGATGCTTGTGCATGCACATTTGTAAAACAAAAAAAGTAAAAACTAGGCTACAAAAGAAAGAGGAATGAAAGACTGAAAGGCATGGAGAACACAACAGCAGGCAGGGTGGGAATATAGCAGGAAATGAGAGAGAGAGAGGGGGGGGAGACAGGATGAAAGAAGAGAAAGGCAAGGAGAGGTCTAGTCATAGATTATCTATAAGGATCTACCATTCTAGCATGCAATGCGGTGTTTGGCCACGCCCTCTCGAAGCAAGGCCTGAAAGGTTATGCCATTCATTTCTAGGCGGACTTAAGAGAACAGAAGCCATCTCTGAGCATGTTTGCCACCTGACTACTATGGCAATATTTCTCTTTTTTTAAACTTTTTTTTTTTTTTACAGTACATACTCTTTATACAGTAACCATCCTCTCCAAAACATGAACATATCGATGGGTTTTCTGCAATCTGTTTAGTTTCAAGCATTGGGTATGTCCCTGTGTGTGTGTGTGTGTGTGTGCGTGTGTGTGTGCGCATGTATTTTGTTTGTGCTGATAGGCGCAAGCATGTGAAGTTAGTGTGTGTAGGCTATATGTATAAATGCATGTACACAATATATAGGGTAAAAAGCAGTTTTCTTAGTTGTGTTAATGTTAGAGGAGGGGCAGTTTAAGGTTTAGGTGATACCGTTGCATGAATGCTGTCCGAACCATTGCTGGCTCTCAGTGTGATGAAGATTCAGAAAACATGTGAAACACACATACTATAGATCTTCCAATTGTATATATTTCAATGTATTATCTAATACAAATTCTTTTTAAATTAAGATCATTGAGGTGATACATGGCCATTACCTATTTTTGCATTATTAAAGAATTGTTTTTATTAAGAATCTTGTGCGTTTTAGACAAGAGCATGTGTATAAGTAGAAATATTGCTTCTCTATATCTTACTTTGAATTTAGTCTATATATAAGCAAAATCCTATAAAATAAGGGATTTAGATTTTTTTTCTTGTAGAAAAAGGGATGCAAGCTGCAGCAAGAATCAATAATTTGCTGTTTCAAAATTGGACAGGGATATCAGTGGTAAATATAGAGGTTTGTCAATAAAGAGCATGATTTGAAAATGTGTGTTTACTTAATATTGAATGAACAACTGGACAATCCCTAACTTTTTCAAATTTGATCACATACATATGGATACACAAATGTACACGGTCACCAGTGGTACAACTCCGTGTCAGCAAACATTACACTCCACATACCATCTCCCTGTTCTTCAACCCTGAGTAAAATCTAAGGGAGAGATTTAATTGTTCCCAAAGACATAAGCACAGAGAGAAAGGGTGTGGCTTTTTGTGTGTCTGAATGTGTACATTTGTGTTTGTATGTGTTACATGAGTGTGTGCGTGGGTGTGTGTGTGTGTGTGTGTGTGAGGATGTATGTCGATGTGGGTATGCGATGGCTTGTGACAAAACGAGTGAAAGACAAATAACGAAAGTCTGTGTGACAGTTATTTTGTTCTGGAAAACTGCTGGGTTACGCTTCCAATTAAATGCTTCCACGTAAATACAAAGAACATTTTGGAGGAAAGACAGACAAAGCAAATCCATGCTAAACAACTCATCTTCCCCCCGACAGCAACACTGGGACATTATATAGACTCATGACTGTGCCTTTCATACACAGAGGCTGAATTATATGGGTTTCCCTTTCTAATACTGCAAAATGCACACACAAGTGGGGCATAAAGTGATAGTGGAATTAGTTGGTCTCATAAACACATAATCAATCGGGCCATGAGCACTCATTCACATCACTGACAAATTAGACCTTCTAACTAAGAATGGGATCAAGTTTAACACTGTCAAGTTCATTTTGAGCACACAATTTAGGAAAAATAAATAGGTAACTGGCAGCCTTTCGGAGAACATACAATAGTTATTTCCTGATATTTTCTTGCACTTTTCTGTTATAAAGCAGGCACTTTCTAAACAGAGCTTTCCAGAAGTCCAAAGTACATGTCATAGAGAAATGGCAGTGACAATGAAGAGAAAAAATAAATAAAATAAAAATCAAATGATATGTAAATAGTAGGGGGGGGAGACACTCCGTTTGAAGATGGAAAGCTTTGACTGGAGGCCAGGCTGGAATCCGCTGTGGGTGTGATTAATGGTCTGACTAAAAGCTAGTATGTTGCTGAAGTACAACTACATTGTAAAGAATGCAGCGCCCTCTTCCTTTTTTTTGGATCATCACTCATTGCATTGACATTAAAATATTCATCATCGTCATCACCATTAATGTCATTCTCATACTTGCATCGTCATCGTCTATCAGTCTGCCTCGGACAAACTTCCGAACGTGTAGCGAGGTCTACGGTTGAGCTATTACTAGATCTCTTCTACTGTTTATTGTGTGTGCGTGTGTATGTTTGTGTGTGTGTGTGTGTTGCCTCTGTGGATCTTACTGATAGCTTTAGGGTGTTGGTTTCCCCAACATAATATATCGTTAGGCAAAATAGCATTCATAATAATTGGCACTACTGGCAAAAAGGGTTTAATTTTTGCTAGCCAAGAAAGAAAGAAAAAAAAGCACAAAGTGTAAATGTTTTGTCTGAAAGATCACTGTTTCAGCTAACTTTGTTTTCCCACTTATAATTCTAACATTAGATTTTTCAGTTGCATGCTTTAACAAAATGTTCTTTTCAGTAACACTTATACTGGATACTCTTAAAGTGAAGCAGTTAAAATCCTCTCACAGTCCATAGCCACTAACATGTTCTTTTTGCTGTTTCTTTGTCTCATGCACATTACTCCGTTTGTTATATATACATTATTTACAAGCAATACAGCCAACCTGTGTACCCAGACCTCTGTCTTTAAGTTCTCATCATGGGAGTAAAATAATTTATAATCTTAAATACAGTCCTCTTATGAAAAAGTTTCAGGGTCCTCATATCCCCTTACCTCGTCAGTTTATATACAGGAATATGCAATAGTCCAAAATATGGATTTGATCGCCCGTATGGGCTAATATGGGGACCAATGCCCTGTATAGGGGCAGGTATAGGACCCATGTCCTGTACAGAGCACGCATAGAGACCTCTCAGAGTCAAGAAGAAGTCAAGGCAATGGTATGTGACTCTCTCCTCAAAACCACAGTTAGGATTTAGAGGTTCACGCAAAGAACAAACTAACAGAGACATTTAACCATTGGAACATATCATGTCATATTTTACCACACAAGAGGGGGAAAACCGGTCTCAAGCGAAACCACTCTCGAGCCAATTAAATGAACAATTATACCCTTGGAATAAATAAAGTAAAAACGAAAAAAAAGCACCCAAAAGAAGTCATTTGTCCTTACACAGTTCACATTACACAGGGCAAGGATAAGTTGATGAGGACGTAAGTGAGACACAACTACACATAGAAATACAAAAGAAACAACACTAAAGCAGTTTGGCAAGCATGCAGGAGCTTGTAGCTCAAACACATGCATTGAATTGAACAAACACGGACACCACGTCAGGCGAGCAAAGTGCTGCCTCCGAGAACGACTCCATACAAAGTCCATGTAACAAATTAAGACATCGTTATTCAGACCCCCGACCATTATCTAACAATGTCCCTCTTACATTCAAGTGCAGTTCCTCCCCTTTTGGATTGGGTGAAAGATTAATAGGTTGGTAAGCCTGTGAGTCAGTGATGTTGTGATATACTGAAATTGATTTGCCACTATAGCTCTTTAAGATGATGTAGAGGAGGACTAAGCAAAAAAAATCAAAAAAAATCAAAAATAAAAAATCTTGCATGCAAATGCAACATAGAAGTGAGTCTTTTGGTTTATATTTTCTTATTCTTTCATGGATTACTGTTTGGATACAAAACGCAAGAGGATTTAGTACATTTTTCTGCATGTCAAAGTAGTCTCACGCTGTTCACCACCCGGTGCCTTACAGCACATCCAGTTGCTGTCATGAATGGAAGGATGTTGCCATCAGGCGCCTCCTCGCGCCTTTCTTGTTTGACTCATCGACTTTTTCTTGCAAAGAAACGTACCCATGAAGAGTGCAAAGAATGCCATGAGGTTAATGTGATGGCCTCCCAGTGAAACTGTGGAGGAGGATCAGTGGGCAGAGCCAGGTCCCTGGGCTCTGCCCAGCAGTCTGTCTGTCTGAGCTGCCATGATGGACACCTATCCTGTCCTCAGTCTGTCTGGGAAGAGTTTATTCCCCTCTTGAGTAAAGAGGGGAGAGTGGGTCTGAGTGAAGGGGGGGGGGGGAGGAAGGGAAAGGAGAGGAGGACGAGAAGAAAGGGGGTAAGTGGATGGAGAGGAGAGAGTAGGAACAGAGGAGAAAGAATAAGGAGAAGATGGAGGGCCGGGAGGGTGTATAGATTGCTCACAGGCTGAGGGGACTGTGTGTGGGGCCTGGCGGTGGGCTCTCAGGACCCCTGGCCCTTCTCTGCTCTCTGGCCCTGAGGAAAAAAACAAAACGCGTAAGTGTGATTTTCTGTTTGTGTAACTGATCGTGTCTTTGGCAATGTTTTTGCCACTTTTGTAAAAAAAAAAGTGACCAAAAACCAAAAAAAAAAACAGCCCATACACACACTCCATCCGGTTATCCTCCCTTTCCCACCTCTCCCATCAAGGCACAAAAAAGAGACTGCAAGGCCAAGCAAGACACTGAATGTCCCCTAGCGATGTCAGTTGGAACATGCCCCCAGGAAGAGCATATGCTGGAATCTCTTTTCTGTCTATCTGTCAATCATGCACAAGTACCAACATCATTCACCAGTCCTGGGAAAGAAAAAAAAAAAGAGAGAGAGAGAGAGAGAGAGAGAGAGAGAGGGAGAAAGAGAGAGCGGGAGCAAGAGTCAGAGCGAAAGAGAGACAGGAGAGAGAGAGAGAGAGAGAGAGAGGGGTGGGGGAAATAAGGGAGGGGGGGCACCTCCTCTCCGACCCCCTGCGCTGACATGCAAACAGGCATAATCCACCAGGAAAGAGGGGGAGTAAGAGAGAGAGAGAGAGAGAAGAGAGGGAGAGAAGACTCACCCGTTTCAGAGGTCTATGGTCCATCAAGGGGCTTCACAGGAACAGTAAAACAACACCAACCATTAGCACCAATGTAGAGAGCACACATGTGGCAGTGGGCTGTCAAGTGTGTGTGTGGGTATATGTGTATGAGTGTGTGGAGGGTTTTATGGCTCACCTGTGGCGGCACCGGAGCAGGAACCTCAGGATCTTGCGAGCAGCCTGGTTCTGTTTTTTAGTTAGGGGGCCGCTGTAGGCGGAGACAACATCATTAACATAATAACCATCATTAGTCCCCCGTGCGTGCGTGCGAGTGTGTGTGTGTGTGCGTGTGCGTGAAGTACCCGAGGGAGTGTCTGTAAGAGCGATAATATTGCTGGATGAGGACCGCTGCTCTACGACTCTGCTGGAACTTCCTCTGCTCGTGGAAACTTCGGAAACGACTCTGGATCAGGATGGCTGCCAGGGTCATCCTCTTATAAAGTGCATACTGAGAGAGAGAGGGCAAAGCAGCAATTCATATCCAAAACGATGATTGAAATAAAACCATTCGTGAATTAGTGGATAGTGAATCTATTCCAGGTTTGCTCAGAATGTATGGCAGCACAATTAAACATTACGTGTGTTTGTGTGTCCTTTCAAATCCCAAGGGTTCAAAACTGAGCCCAAATCATTCAGTCAGTGAAAAAAAAAAAAAGATTATTATGTAATGTTTTCGGGCATTACTGCATTTAGTTGACAATCAGTTATGACGAGGAAGACGGAAAACAATGGAACAGAGAGAGACGTAGTATGTCAGGCATCAATGCATGGAAATAGGATTCAATACTGATTCAGTCCTTCTTAATGGTGTATGCTGATGTTGTATGTATTCACAATTACGACGCCAAACGGTGCTTCACGCCTTACCTGCTTGTATCTCTTATAGCAGCGTTGAATCACTGCTGCAATCTCTTTGCGTTGTTCCTGAATGGGACCCTGCAGGAAATGACATCAGTTTTTATAAATAAATAAATATATACACATATATATATATACACACACACACACACACACACACACATATATATATATATATATATGTATGTATATAAAGTATATATCATACAAATGTATTATGATAATAAATATCATAAATGTCTAATGGTAATTTACGAAAGGAAGACACATTGCAAACTATGGATTGTTCTGAAGGGTGGAAGGACACGATACCTTGTGTTTTCTGAGGGGGTGCAGGGCATGCCTGATGGTCTCATACAGTTCTCCTTGCTCTGCGTCGGTCATGGCTAGACAGGAAGAGTCCGTTTTCAACCTCTCCTCTTTCATAGCTGCACAGAGGAAGGAGCTCCAGTCGAAGGGGGTGGATGGGGCTTGCTTAGCCTGAGGACTCTGCTGATCCTCGGGCCCTGAGAGAGAGTTTGGTTTGGGGCTAGTAGTCGGGGGCTTGGAGTTCAGAAACCTGGAGCACAGAACAGAGCAAAAGTTAAAAAAAAAAGTTAGAGTTATAAAGTTGCTGAAGCAAATGTGCTAAATTGAAAAAAAAGGTTTTACTCACCGCTCCACCTCACTGAGGTAACTGGACAGTAACCGGACATCGCTGCTGATCCCGCCCCTCCCGGACTCTGTTTCAGCCTCAACAGCTTCCTGTTTCAGCCTCCCAGTTGAGGCCTCCATGATGTGATCAGCGAGCATTGTGATGTCCATCTGAAACATGCACAGAACAGGCAGGGATGGTTACATACTCCGAAACAAAATATACCGCTGCATGTCTGTTTATTTAATTATCTTTTGCAGTGAAAAAAACTCAATGCCTCTTTCAGCTTTATTTACTGCAATGCCTTTCTTTCATTTTCGAGCTGCGATTAGGCAGGCGAGAACTACAGTCTGCAATATCCCAACTAAAATCATTTTGATATTTTGTTCAGTGCTGTTGCTACGGAAGCGTTCTTACATTCTTGTGTACACACCTGATAATTCAAATGTGTGATGTGTGATGTTTTTGGCTCTGCTACACTTGGACCAAGTGTCATTCTTATAATGACAACTTCAATGTGGACAAAGCCCAAAACAAAATGAAAAATCTCAATGTTCACCGGATATCTCTTTATCCTGTTTATACTTATACTTTGTAGTCTCTCATTATTTTCTCTGGCCCTTCCTGAGAGAGTAGTGTGCTTCACCAGGACTTTTCCAGGATTTACATTGAGGGTCAAAGTTTGGGGCGAGGTGTTTTCATACATTTTTAATGTATTGTTTCATGTATTTTATCACATACATGGCACACATGCAAACAAGCTGTACAAATTGTTCATCGCATACAGAACAAAGAGTGGAATGTTGGTTAAGGAACGCGATCACAGCCGCCCCTAACAATCTGCTTCCCCTACCTGCAAGTCCTCCGTGTTATCCTGATAGGTCAGCAGCTCTGACTCCTCTCCCCTGTCAGACAGCACTCTTTGGCGCAGGTGAATGGCCAGTCGCTCTTTTCCTAAAATCCTCCGGGCTAGGCTACATTGCCCCAGAGTCTGTCTCAGACTCCACCTGGTGCCCCCTGCGGACCCCCCTATCCTGGCCTGCAGGTGGGAGAATGGGGTGTTGGGGTGCTGAGGCCGGTCAGCGCTGGAGCCGGCGGGAGGTGTGTTCTGACAGCTGAGGTTGGAGGGTTGAGTTTGTGAGGTGAGGGTGTTGGTGGTGGGCATTGAGTTAGCGAGCTGTTGCTGGGTGTCTGGGCTTGGTTTGAGTCTTTTGGCTGGGGGCGGCCCTCCCTGTTCTCCCTGGGGTCCCTGTGGAGCCCTGAGTCCTGTTTGGCTCCAGCTCTGGCTCTGGTTGTCCAGCTGGCTCTCGGTCCTGGCTCTTCTTAACTCTGGCCAAACAAAGATGGTTGGTGATAAGAGCAAGTCTAGCAATGAAAACATGAATTCCTAATTGAATGGACATGCAAACAAAAAAAACAAACATATATTCCTCACTTAAACCTAGAAAAAAAAGTGAACTATGGTGAGATTGTTTTTAATTTGACCCTTTAACAAATCTTAAAGAATGAGCTTTCAACCTGAGTTAGAGTTTGGAGCGGGGCTGTTGCTTATTCCACTTGTCCGTGACTCCTCCCTCCACCTGTCCATCCACGTGTCTGCGGGCTGGCCCTGAGCTTGAGGGGTATGTTGCAGCTGCTCTAGGAGCTCAGCCAGTCGAGTGTGGCCCCTAGATCGAGCGATGTTGAGTGGCAAGCGTCCCAGCGAATCGGGAATAGACAGAGCCCTCGGATCCCACTGGTAAAGCACCAGTGCCGCCTCAGTGTGGCCCAGAGCACAAGCCCACATCTGGAGAGACAAAATAAAAAAGGTCAAACACAAGCACGGAGGTAGACACGGGCACTTCAAACGCCTTCCAAAAAAATCACTCACCAGCGGAGTGCAGGAGAAGTGGTCTACATTGAGAGGATCCACCTCCAGCTCCAGGTCAATACTGTCGGCATGCTTTGTGCTGCAGAGAGACAAAACATTTTTTAAATGAAGTGGCATGTTCCGTGGGCTCTCGATGGTGTGTCATTTTTGTGTGTTACTCACCGCCAGCGGATGAGTGTCTGAATGAGCCCTGCATAGCCCTGAGCTGCCGCCAGATGCAGTAAGGTCATTCCTCTGGAGTTCTTACTGTGTACGAGCTGATTAGAAGAAGCCCAGCATGGCTGAGACATCATCTTCTCACATACCACCACCACACGGCCCTCGAATGAACCCTGATCGGGAGAAATCTGAAAGATCGGAGAGAAAGAGGGCCCTGTGAGTGTAAATCTTTGGCGACAAGACCTTTACCGCATTGTGTACATTTGATCTGTTCATAATGTGATTGTGTTGGAAAATACCGCAGCAGACTCAACACCCATCTGAATCTGAATCTAATTGAATGGATAATATTACAAAAGGTTTTGCTGTTACTGAATAAATTGCTCTACGTTCTTCAAAAAAAGCTGTCTTTTGTGGGTGTGTCATTTATTTGACTTTTATCTTAAATTCTTTATATTTTATACAAATTACTCAAACACATAAAGACATGCTTTTTATTAAAAACAATTTGTATTTTGTTTCACTTGATAGCATATTTGTTTGCATAGATGGAAAATCACTTCTTCCTGCCTTACTTGAGTATGGTGATCAGTGGCTCCTCCTCCCTCCACTCCTCCGCCCTTGGTTGCCATGGTTTCTGAGCTAGGGTTCTGATTGGTTATCTCAGCCATCCTCTGTTCCATCTGCTCGAGACGCTCCAAAATGGACATCCTGAATTGGGTATCTACAGAGATAAAGGTGTGAAACACAGAGCTTGAAGCATCGGCCAGTTGTTGGTTGTATTTAAGTAAATCAACGCTATGTTTTAGTAACCCCTACTCTGAGAAGCTTAGAGAGAAGGTCTTCTCTGAAGGGGGTTCATACTGGAGAGCAAACCAGGACAGTCCAATAATCCCTTCACCAACATTTGGAACTTGGCAACCGAGAAAATTGTGTGTATGTGTGAAAGACTACACTACTTACAACAAATACCCTGCAAGTGTCATGGTTGTATATGAATGTGACCCTTTGTTTCAGTGCTGCAGTTTTGCTGCAGTGCACATTATGTCATTCCACCTGCTGCTCTCTCACTCAGTCTCTCGATTTTTTTCCCCTCCTCTCATTTCACTGCTATTTTTCTTTCTGCTGTCTGCAGCTGACAACTGAGCGGACAGGGTGGAGCCATCACAGTGACACAAAGACTCTGACACCTCCCATTCCATTCCACCAATCAGCGGCAGAGCAGAGTTTCCCAGTAATACCGTTCATCTGAATACAAAGCAAAACACCCCACTATTATAGCTGGAAAACACAAAAGAGGTTGTTGTCCTCAACCATTACAAATACAGCCATCCAGATACAGATGCATACAGAAACATATAGATTCACCAACAGTAAATATTATTATATGATTCAATTATTAACTGATACATTTAAATATGAGTAGGTGGTTGACAAACTTCAAATAAAATATAACAATTAAAACATTATCAAGTATTTAATCAAATATAAAAAATCACTGTATTATTTTTATTACATTTTTGAGCATAATAGACAGGTAAATTGTTTATAGTTGACCAGTAAAAACTGCAAAAATATTTAGGCTTCCATAAAGGCCAATGACAGATCACTGTCCATCTTTTGAATGCCAATTCATCTGCTCTTCAAAGTTTATTTTGTGATCACTTTTACATTTGGTGACCAGTGTTTTAATCTACAAGTTCTGATAACATCACATTGCATTGTAAACCCAATATTTACAAACAAATTCAGTATTAAACTTCTACCAGAACTTGGTTATTGAAAATGGTTATTCAGAATAATGTGTACACTTACTGGAAAACTTTAATGCAGCAGTTACAATCCAAGACCCCAATCCCAGAGTAAGTTAATAAACAATGGTGAGCAGCTAAATTAGCAGTTTTGGTTACATGCACGACAGTGGTTCTACATTCATCAAATCCATGAACCCTTTTATGTCCGTTGTTGTTGTTTTTTGTTCATCCAAGTAAAGAGGTGATTAATATAATAAATGCAAACTAAATGGGACCACAATGTGAAACGTTTAATAGTAAACACCAAAACAAGTGAAAAGGAGCCATTCAGAACACAGAGCAGGTTTGTATTCAAGCTTTGGGTGATAACGAACCACATGCCTGAGACTATGGGCCCCTTAATATCTGGGCCTCTAACATCTGCCTCCCTTCATGTTGTTTACGGAGTTCAGCGGCGCTGTCCACTCCTGCTGGTGCTGAAACGGAGCAGCTCGACCCAAAACACAACATCGAGACCGAAGGTTCACGTCAGCATGAAAAAACACACATCTCTCAGTTCAAGCATGTAGCGTGAAAACAGCGCGAGGACTTGTGGCTATCCACCTTCCCTTTGTCTGCAATCCACTGAGACTGGACAACACATGGAGGCTCCTCCAACACATTTGCACAGAATCCTACAACGCCAAAGTGGCGAGACGCTTTACAGCAATGGAGCGTACAAATGGCACGTTTCTTTGCATATCTTAGATGCAGAATCAAAGGAGGAAGGGAAACAACCTAACGCAGGTCGAAACAACACAGACCTGAACAGCAATAAAAGAGCGCGTCTTGAAGTTTTGAATCAAATGAGCTACGAACCCAAACAGCGAACAGCGGCGCTCTCTTATCTGCTGCTCTCTTTGTTCCCGCTTCTGCTCAACCCCGTTAGTTTGAATTGTGCGACTCACACACACTGCTACTCCGACCGAGCAAAACACAACTAAGTGCGGGGGGAGAAGAGACTTGGGGAGATAGATAGATAGAGAGAGCGAGGGGGGGAGAGAGAGAGAGAGAGAGAGAGATGGCATGGGAGGGGGGAGCAGTCACCACGTTGTGTCTCGTAGAGCTGCGCTTTAAATCCGCCCGCCAGACTCGGAGCTGCAGGAGACTCGCTCGTCATCGGCACAACAATAGACTGCACACAAAATAAACCGGAGCAAGGGCACGTGACAGAGTCGTCTGCTGGCGCATTTTTTTTATTTTGTCAAAATATATATATATATTTTTTGTTTCTTTGTATTCCCCCAGGCATTTGAGCCGTCGATTGCGCATTTGGGGTCAAAAAAGAAAATGCGCATGCCAAGTGTCGCTTCCTTCGCTCAAAGTCGGAGGCAGAGAGTCTTCGTGTGTGTTTGTGACATGTGCTGGACAACACATGGACTCGAAAAACTCTCCGACGTGATGTCCTTGCCCTTCACTCCAGCAAACAGCCAGCCCGCTGTGACTGTGGAGCCGCAGTGCCGCATTGCGCAACGCAGAGACGGGGGTGAACAACAGAGTAACCCAGGACATGCCTCACTGAGGAGACCCGTGTGTTTCCCAGCTGCAACTGCACCAGGAGAGAGATTAGCACACACACGCGCGCACGCGCACACACACACACAAACACACCGCGCTGGTGCCGCTTTGCAGACGCCTGCGCCCGAGCCTCACTTGGTATAACTGTCAACATCTTGAGGCAACTTTTCATTTGATGCAGCAACACTCACCTGCCGCCATATCCAATGTATACAGCTCCGAAGAGATTAGCACACACACGCGCGCACGCGCACACACACACACACAAACACACCGCGCTGGTGCCGCTTTGCAGACGCCTGCGCCCGAGCCTCACTTGGTATAACTGTCAACATCTTGAGGCAACTTTTCATTTGATGCAGCAACACTCACCTGCCGCCATATCCAATGTATACAGCTCCGACAGAAACAACCACCAGTTCGACGTGCAAACACGACGGGGTTCATCATAAACCATCATACCCAAACAAATCTCGAGCAGATAAATCCTAAAACCTAAAGTCTTTATGAATCTTGGTGAAACGCTCCAACCCACAACGTTCAAAGAACTGGTATCCGAAAACCATACATTCTTTCTTGATCCATCTACATGCATCTGCATTGTGCCCATGCCATGTTTGGTGAGTCCAAATATCTCGTAAGGACAAGACGATAATATGACGATAACATTAGAATATAACGATAATAATAAATAAAGAGCAGCAGAATGACAGCCCCATTCACACATCAACAGTAGTTTTTTCCAAAAGGGTAGCTGATTAAAAATGACAGAGGGTTACAACAGGTGTGAAGTTTAAAAAGAAATTATAGCGATAACAAGACGTAGCGAGAAATAGCTGTATTCTATATGACAAGTTGAAGTTTAATCTCAGACTACAATAAATAACAGTCAAGTAGAACAGCTGTAAACACATTTTCTCTCCCTGCTTTGTTTGTTGTTGACACATGCAACCCTCAACAGCAGTACAATGAAGCCCTTGTGCACAAGTCACATTCTGTTTCTGGGTTGTGCTCTTTACTGGGTAAATAACTCCAGCACATACACATGCAACTGTGCACCCCCCTGTAGTCAAAGAACACAAACAAATGCTCTCACCATCCAGGGACAGCCAGTCATGCTGGGAAGACGGCAGGGCAGGGAGGTCACGTGCCTTGTATTCAAACACCACGGAGGAGGAGATGACTTCACCGCCCATCGCAACCTGTAGCATCACCAGTCCAGTGTCATGTGCTGGAAACAGACAAGAGGGTAGGAGTTGGTAAGAGTGACAATGTTCACACCGAGACTTCCTCTCAAAGAAAACGTTTTTTTTTATTGTTATTCTGAATGTATGTAGACTCTGAATGTCTGAATTTTACTTCTGCACATGTGTGCTTGCAAGAGACTATTTGCCAAGCCCCTTTCCCCTGATCACACTTAATGGAGTAGGATATGACTCATGTTTCTCTTAGTGTACCAACACATATTTTTGAACACTGTGTACACAGTGTGCCCACCAGACAGTGTATGTTCTCACAATATTTATGTAGTGTTGTTGTTTTTTTTTATGTAAAAGAGCCTGCCTCTCGATGAATGTATTACCGTATACATATATATTTATATATTTTTTTGTATTCCTTAGTATTTTTCTTCAGATTATTACATGGATGAATACAGTGATGGTTGGGTTGCGTCTTAAATTAGAAGAAAATATGAATTTAATAAAAAGAGAAAGTTGTGTGTGTGTTACCTGGGCAGTAGCAGCGCAGCACCCCGGGCTGGATGAGGGCAGCAGGGACACTGATGTGGTCAAAGAGACAGCTGTACTCACTGCTCGACTCAAACCACGGACCTGTGATCAGCACCTTCACTCCGCCCTGTGGCACAAAAGCACAGGCCTCAGTCTGAGGTCAGTGTAGCTTCTTTGTCTACAGGAAACTGCAGCTACAGTGTGCACGATTCGACAACGACTAATACATGTATGTGGGACAATGAGACACTTGACTGCGAACAAACTACTATGGTGTGTTATTTTAAATGTACCTGCTCCCCAATGCGACAAGTCCTTGGATGTCGTTTTTTGGTTTCTTTTTAGAACTCTAAACTCCGATATCATAGCCTTCCCCATTCATAGATAGATTACAACTTTAAACGACACTTCCATGAGTCTGAAAGGCCTGGTAGCAGCCCCTAGAGGCGGTGAGCCCTCTTACATCCAAGTGAATCATTTTTTTTTTGCATCATCTTTTAAAAGAAATGTCTATGTGGGTAAGTATTGGGTATTACAGTTTGTTTTTTACATTTTCTTCCACTCATTTTACAAAATTTACTTTTAAACAGGTGGCCGTAAGATGCTATGTTTCTAACATTTCATCATAATTCCATGACAGAACTGGTGTCTGAAAATGTATAAGTGGTACATGGATACATTAATGAGGCCACTCAGGGGAATCAGTGTAATATTGAAATTTCATCAAAATCCAATCAACTGAGTCTGAGATATTCTAGCTCCTTAATGACCACCCAACCAAGCTGGCGGTCTTAGTACAAATTGTGCTGGGCTTGATTTCATTGCTTAACATCAGTGTAAGCCACCGTCAATCATGTGGCTGAAGGACTAATTTTATGTTTGGGAGCTATGAATAAGTAATGAATGGTAATCACGTTGGGTTTACTAACCTCTGGATAAGACCACTCTGGGGAGTAGTCTGTCACACCAAACAGCCTCCCGGTCTCCTGGAGCAGTCCCAGAGCTCCCTGCTCCACCTCAGAGCCGTGCAGGTGGCCTGCCCCCGGGCCCTGCTCCTCGCCTGCCGCCCCCTCCTGGGGCATCAGAACCCCGCTGACTGCCGCTCCCACTCCGCCCCCAGAACCCTCGACTGAGATGAAATCATTGATGAGATCCGAGAACTGGCTTCCGAATGAAGCCTCGAACCCTTCCAGGCTGATGGCTGACCCTGCCCCTGCACCTGCGCCTGACACGCCGCCACTTTGCTGAGGAAGAGGAGACGCGTAGAGTGCGCCGTCGATGCTCGTACCAGCAGCTATCGACTGAGGACTGGCCACCACTGAACCGCCGGCACCTGGCAAGCTTACACCATTACAGAGAATCTCATTTTCCCCTACGCCACCTCCTCCGCCACCGCCGCCTCCACCTCCCTCATCTCCTCCGCCATTGAGATCCGTAGGTTGCAGGTAATGCTCCGTGTCCACGCTTGCATAGGCCTCGTGGGGATCCCCAGGCTTGAGTAGTAGCTCTCCTCCGTTCTCAGAAGCTTTGTCCACCTCTCGATGTCCCCTGCTGCCTGACTGGTCGACGGTGGTGTCCTGTGTTGTCAGGGGAAAAGGGCCCGCTGCTGCTCCTTGTCCGTTCCTGCCGCACAGGGCCTGTTGGTCTGGGCTAGACTGGTGGAGGCGTGCATGCGGATCTCCATTGGTGACCGGGGAGTCTGTCGGCAGACCTATGTAAGCTTGGGCCTCGCCGGACTCCTGGGCTCCATCAGTGCCATTGCTCTGCAGATGGGAGGCCTGGCTCGTTTGGGGGGACGCCTGGAGGAAGAGGCTCGGGGAGGGGTGGTGTGCTGTCTGGCTCAGACTTTGGACACAGGCGGACGACATGACAGCACTGAAGTCCATCTGCTCCAGGGTGGTGCTGGGGCTAAGGCCTGTTCCCTCTCCTACATAGCCACCCTGATTCCCCATCGGTGGTTCCAGGGGTGCCGTTTCCGTCTTGATGTTGTTGACCAGAGCTTGGTTGTAAAGAAAGCCATTTGCGGCACAGCGGAGGACTACATCATCACCATTGCACCCCTCGGCCTTCCCTCCGCCTCCTCCGTACGTCTGGCCCTGTTTGGGGTTGTTGAGGAAGCAATCGGGGTCAAAGGTCATGGTGGTTTCAGGAAGGTTGACTGCTCCACCGGTGTCAAGAGAGCTGGAGAGGACCAACTCTCCCGCCTCCCCTAAGCCCACCCCACCGGGGAACGAGGCGGTAAACCTCTGGTTTTCTGGGGCCACAGCCAACAGGATGCCGGCGGCGCTGCTCTCGTGGGCAGACGCCAGCAAGTGGGTGTGGCCCGCAGAGTATACTGAATCCCCAGTCAGCGTGGTGACTTCAGACATGAACACGGCGGTGCTCTGGGACAGGCCAGCCCCGATGGAGAGAGCAGGACTGTCAGCCATGTCGCTCGTGATCGACAACGGGGAGCTCTGGGTGGTGTCAGGGACCTCCACCTGGTTGTTGGAAGTAGAGGACGACACCTCCATGCTGCTCTGTGGGAGTAAGGAGGGTTTGGTTATTCGGCCGTTCCTCCTCTCCCCCCCGCCCACTCTGCTTCTGCCCCCTCCAGGACTGGGCTCCGTCTGGCCCTCTGACACGTCGCTGTTCTGGACCTCAGTGCCGTCTGCCTCCTCAGCTCTCTGGCCTGCCGCGACCCCGGTGCCCACCGCAGGTCCCCCTCCCGCTGCCGTCCCCGACTCCTGCTTGGATGAGATGATGCGCTGCTTGACGCTGGAACATTTCTGATGCAGGCTGCTTCCAGCACCTAAAAGAGGAGATAATACCATTTAAAAAATACCATTTAAGACAATGCATGAGATTATGTCCTCTCGGCATCTGACAGGTGGCAATGGCGCCCTCCAGTGTCCATTGTCTAAACATGAAACATTGAGTTTCCTATCATTCAGTATAAGTTCTACAGATTGAGTCACTTTAGCATCAGAATTTCTGTGTTCAAAACGGAAAATGTATTTCTTTCGAGCATTTCAATTGTAACATCTGAAGGTGTGTCTAGTTTCAAAATGAGAGCAGAATAACAAAGACCCAGAAGTTTTAAGTGTCAAATAACCAATGCCTGTAAAAATCCAGTGACCACAATTATAGTCAGTGATCAGGAAACAAGAGGAAGGGAAGGAAAAACTATTTTGTGTGAGGAGACTGGGAACTGAGGTAGTGCTTAGGTCACCGAGCCACTTCAGTTTTGGCAGCTGTACTTATTTGCCCTTTCAAACCAGATCAGAAGATGGGCGAGATTAGGCAAGTCTCTGTATCTTTGTGTTGGTGTGTGTACTAGAGTTTTCTACTCCCTGATGCTCATTTATGAATAATGCATGACGGATATTTCAGGCTCTTGTCTTCCTTCCCCCTTTTTTTTTGCTCTTTCATGGATGCAATGCTATTCTGACTCTAGGTGGCAGCATGGCGCTGGCAGCAGAACAACCACATCTCTAAATCTGTATAAAACACAGTTGAAAAGCGTGTGAATACAGATGGTCTCATCAAAAGGTCTTTTTTTTTTAAGTACAATGTTATCTTGAAATGTTGCAATGCTTTGTCAAGCAACGTTGTTTCTCCATATATTCATATTCCATCAAAACTTAAATAAGAATAATAACTGTTAACGTCTGATCACACAAGTCGATTTGCTGCCCTTGGCTCAACGCTTAACCTTTAACCTTATATATCAATGAGTTGTTGCCAACTGATTTGCCCTGGTGAAATTTGATATTATTTTATCATGCAGGAAAGACATTTTCACATCACCTCCTTTGAATTGTTGTATGCACCTGTTGTCTCATCTAATAAGTGATGGCACAGCTCCAGACTGTGCTTCATCCTGCTGCCAAGTTGTTTATAAAGCATAAAAACAAGCCGGTGAACCAAGCTGTCTGTTTCAGATTTACTACACTGGTTTCCTACAGATTAATTTTGAAGCTTGGCTGGTGTAGGTCATCATCTTTTTCATCACTACTGTACCATGACAAGTGCCATTGTTATTGAGCCAAGGTGACTCATATCCTCAGGTTTAAAAAAAAAAAAGTGTGAGGGCTGAAATACGAGAGCCGGTGAGTAGGAGGGAGTCGAGTGCAGAATAACAGTAAAGCTATCTCACACATGGGTTTGAGTTGTCCAATGAGCTCCTCCTTGCTCCACTTGGCCCACTCTTTCCTGTCTGTGTTGATGGAGCAGAGCACAGGACCACATGGCTTCCCGCTGTCATCCACTGCCGGTACGTTCAAGTAGTGCACCAGTACAATGTCTGGGTTCTACGGCACAAAAGACACAAACACAACCAACAACAGAGATGTGCACACACGTGCGTTAGTTTTGACAAGGCCGTGTATTCACTTATTCATTGAAATGTTCACGTAGTTTATCGGGAGGCAGGCATTTTGCTGATTACATCTTCTTACAAAGCAAGTGAAGGGTGTGGAAAAAGAGGGAGGAGAGCAGGGGAGAACGTGGAGGTCAGGGAGGTCAGACATAGCGTGTCGGATACGATTCTCACACCTGCCTATAAAAGATTTAACAGCTCAAGCCCACTCATCACTCTCTCTAACCCTGCAGCGGCTGCGGAAGTGTCCACATGTGTGTTTATGTGTGTGTGTATATACTGAGAAGAGAGAGAGAGAGTGCCTCAGAGTAGTTCTCGCTATACTGCAGGCCACCAGCAGACCTATGGAATTTCGACCCCATGAATGATTCAACAAGTGCGTTCGTGTGCGAGTGTGTGTCTATTTGTGTGCGAGTGCATGTGTGTGTGAGAGTGTATGTGTGTGTGTGTGTGTATGTTAGAGAGCGAAAGAGAGAGAGATAGAGAGAGAGAGAGAGACGCTCCTCTTGATGAAAGATTCAGTAGACAGACTCAGGTGAGGGGGAGGACCTGCTGAGGTGGAACACTTTTCTCTCCAAAAGAGGATGGCACAGTGGGCTGCTACAGCACCACAGTGTGCAATGTAACAGCACTCACAGACTGATTTATGATCATATTCACTGATCTGTTTTGATGTGCGGGCAAAGAGCAGAAAATAGCACATTACAGATAAAGCAAGAGTTTCCCCCCCCCTTCCTATTTTCGCACCGCGGGAATCTTACAAGTTTGGCATGCTGAAAAAGAAAATATATTAGGTGAGGGCATATTTAATTTTCAGTCTGTGACTGGAATGCCCTTGTAAGTTTCATGTGACAAATTATGCAGGACATTCTGGCGGATACATAAATACATATGCATTTCCATACTTTAAATGAACATTGCTAGTTATTCAATATCTTCTCTGAAATGAACAGAGAGAGAGAGAGAGAGAGAGAGAGAGAGAGAGAGAGAGAGAGAGAGAGAGAGAAACGGGGAGCGCGGCACTGTGAGTGTATGCGGACACGTTTAAGATTCATCATGTAACCTGTCGCCTGAAGATGATGAGGTTCTGGTGACCCTATCTTGCATGGACAATAGAGGGATGTGTGTGCTCGAGTGTGTGCGTAAGTGTGTGTGTGTATGTGTATGTGAATTCACACGCACGTGCGACTGCTCCCCTCGGTTGTCTTTCACATGAGCAGTAGAGTGAGTCCAACATCTCTATGAAAAACAACATGCCTTTATACACAGGAGACACCTGTGTGTGTGTGTGTGTGTGTGTGTGTGTGTGTGTGTGTGTGTGTGTGTGTGTGTTAGTTTGTGTGCTGTAGCTCCAGGGTGTTTTCCTTGAGAGGACCATAGAGTAATACCACAGTCCTTGATGCTCACAGTGAGCATTGAGTGTCAGGGTTAGATAACACACCGTGCTTTGGAAGTTACAGTCAACTTGAGGCAAAGAAAAGCTCCGCAATGTGTGTGAGCATTGTACAAACAAATCCTATAGGTCTGGCACATTCTTGGTACTGTATATTCTATTGGTTGAACTGTTTGTGCGTGGGACGATCCCCCTCAGCCACACAACATCACATTTTACTGTGGGCCCAGCTTTGTGATACAATTTTCAGTATCGCCTGCCTCATTAATTTAGAAGAGGAGGATGTTTATTACCGGTTTATGGTTTAGCCTTGTGTTTAGTGTTTTGAAAATAAAATGGACACTTTAATATTTTTGTGCAACATACTATACCAAGTTTGTGTAAAAACGGCCATAATGTCAGGGAAGAAAACTATCCCGCTGCAAATGACAGCTATTTAAAATCGATCATCAACCGTATATATGTGCATAAAGATGTGAGAGAAAGGTAAGGCGGGGTAGGGGCGGGCTTACCTGCAGCAGCCAATAGCATCTACGATGGAAGGTGGGGATGATGGAGGAGTGGACGTAGCAGCCATACAGACACTAGAGAGAGGAAAGGAGCGGAGAGGAGATTGCAGGGGGGTAAATGAGAAAAGGAAGGAGGGAAGACCAAAAGTGAAAAAAGGCGAGTTGGAGGAGTGTACAGTAAAGGAGAGAACAGGAGAGGAGAGCTTAGGTTATACCCACTTAGGTTGTATTGATTGCGGTGCTAAAACTAAATTGCAAACATGCTGTATGCGTTTTTTCCTAATGTCTTTTCTAAAATACCATAAATCTGATGTTGACAATTACAGCAGAAGAGATTGTGAAATTTACTGCCTCAGCAAGAGCAGACATGAGCCACTTTGAATTCACAAAAAGTCACAGTGTCGTCAGCGCACTCACAGACACTGCGAGAGAGAGAGATGGGTAACAGCGAGGAGGACAAAGGAGAGAGGGAGACAGTGGGCACAGCGTAGGGTGAAAGTGGACAAGATGGCGAGGCCGTTCATCCAACAGAGTGTATACATTTGTGTGCAGTGGTTTATATATATTATATTATAGATTTTAACCATAGTTGCAGTGTTGAGGAATAGCATCAGTGTGTTACCTGAGCACAACATTCTAAATCAGTAAATACTGTAACTGATCTAAGAATAATGAGAACAATATTCGAAATATATTCCACATTCTAAGGTTTTCAGATTTTTTTTTGTCCTGTGGAAATAAATGTGGTGCCAAATAGTACTAAGGTTCAGCACCCAGTCCTCCTAGAGAGCGTATTTGTGGTGTTTGACAAAGGATGGCTGAAATGATGACAGCAGCCTTTTTTCCAAGGTCATCCTGGCCAGACTGTAGAGAGTCACACGCATGCTCCACACACGCACACCTACAAACTGCCCACACATACACAAACGCTCAGCAATCCGTTTGCGTGTAATCCAGACTTATCACTCTTTCTGTTTTCTTTCTTGTACACAACTTGCACACTCTTCTATTTTCTTGCCATTTTGCCTCTTCCTCAGAAGTAGCCCGCCCTCTATCTAAAGCGTGTTTTGCCAAAGGCAGAGTGCATTTCCATATATTTCCATTTGATATGAGGAGGCTCTCCATCCAGGGTTATGTTTTTTTTTCTCTCCAGCTTCCTGCCTCTCCCCATCCTCCTTCTCTCCCTATGCTCATCTTGCTGCTCTGCACACATTCCCCTCATTCCCATCCCTTGCTCTACACGCTGCTCGCTGAGAGGGGAGGGGGGGGGGGGCATGAGAAGGGGGTGACACAAACAATTATTGAGAAACTACCAGGGAAACACTCGCCTTTACAGGTGCATGAAAGCACTCATGCACCAGAGTGCACCAAAAATACACAGAAATGTGAGATGAATGAGGTTCCACTTAATAAAGGTGCAGATGGAAATATAAGACCTCAATTATTCTCTTCACCTCTGTGTCTGTTTGCCCGTCTCCTGCTCACCTCTAACGCAAAGCTACTGAGCCCTGTGGAAACATCCATGGGCCCCCTCACTGGCTCTCCTTCACTCTCCCCTCCGCCTCATTCTTTCTGTTTCTGACACATGCACGCTCACTCCTCTCACCTCCTGGTATATTCCTGCTGAATAATCAATTTTTCAGCTGGCTGATGTGACTCACACACACACACACACACACACACACACACACACACGCACACACACACACACACACACACACAGACGCTGCCTTGAGACTGGATCGATACCCCTCTCTGTTCTGCTGAAGGAGGCATTGACATCATTCCTGGCCTCAGGCCAAACACACTCTTATCTTTCAGAGAGAGAGAGAGAGAGAGAGAGAGAGAGAGAGAGAGAGAGAGAGAGAGAGAGAGAGAGAGAGAGAGAGAGGGGGATAGAGAGAGAGGGAGAGAGGGGAAGGGAGGAAGGGGAAGGGAGGAAGGGAAAGGGAGAGGGACACCACTTGCTCTCAGGTAATATATTGGCCTGTAGCGTCTCAGAATGTGTGTTTGTGCGCACACTTGTGTTGCACTTGTGTCTCCTCGCAGTGAAGGGGAGTAAGTTAAGGACAAGATTGGCAGCAGAACCACACTCAGTAGTGGCAAACAGTCATCGACGTGTGGTTACTCTGCAGCTCTCTCACCTCTACTCCCTGCACTTTGAGCTTCATATGGTCCTCTCGGGTGGTCTTCCCGTCTTTCCTCTTCTTCCAGCAGTAGCCATCTTTCCTGTACTTCACCTTCTTACGGTTGTAGAGAATCATAGAGCCATTCTGAGGCCTGGCGGAGGACAGGATAAAGAGGCAGAGAGAAACACAGTAGTCATGTGGATGACGCAGCCGAAACCTTGTGGTAGTTTAGCAGAAACCGACAGCAATTTTTACCATAAAACAAAAAGTATACATGCCAAGAGAAACACACAGAGGAACACGTACTTGGTTTACACACCCTCACACACAAGTCAAGTTAACTGGTCCCATGCACCGCACTGGTACATAGACTCACACTCCTACGTGTTAATATTTTAGTAGGGTGATTTATCAGCACAGCAGGAACGTTGCCCTCTGAGCTCCCACTCTATACACACTTGAACATGCATGCGCACACAAACACACAGGCGCACACCGGGAGCCACACACGTGGAGAGACAGAGATGCTGTAGCGAAATCACAGACGGCAGGACCTACAGCTGCGCGTTCTTTGGACTCAATGTCAAACCTGCTGCTCGGCAATCAATCATTGCACTTCTGAAACATTAAGGACAGGTTGGTGCGCTCGTTTCTGTGTGTGTACGTGTGTGTGTGTGTGTGTGTGTGTAGGTGGAAGAAAAATGCTTCTCTGCCTTATCTCATGACAACAGAACGAGAACTGGTCCGTTTACAATCAATAAACTAACAAATACTCACAAGTGCAAACACACGCACACGCACACACCACCTCTCTGCTCTCCCTAACCTCCTCTTCCCGATCAACCTCCAGTCTTTATCCCTCTTATCGTACTATCTCGTCATTTTCTCTTTTCCACTTTCCCAGCCCCTCCATTCCCCCACTCCTACCCACCTATTCTCATCTTCTCATTTCATCTACTCCTTCTGCTCCTCTGCTCTGCTCTCCTTTTCTGAATGTGATGTAGACACATCTATGTGGACTAAGATGATTGCAATTTACTCAGAGCACCGTGTGGTAGTGAAATTGAATTTACTCTGAGCTGATTTTCTTTGACACCTTAAATCTGTTCTGTTTTGGGGGGGAGCCTGCCAGTTCCTTAGTGGAGCGGAGACCCCCACCCTCCGATCAAAGCCGAGTTAAGTCTCTGTCTCGAGCAGCGTGAGTCATCTCAGAGCTGCTGATTCTAATTATGTTATGGAGAAGATGGATGAGATCAGATGTGTATTCGTGTGTATGTGTGGGTGAGAAATATGTTCATATGCATGTGTTTGTGTGTGTGCGGGTGTGTGTGTGTGTGTGTGCGCGCGCGCGCGCGTGCGGACGGTGTTCGCAAACCTTCCGATACGAGCAGACATAAATGCTATTGATTGTAACTGGACTGTGATGTGTGGGATATAAAAAGCTTTTGTGCCATTCCACAGCGTAGCCGAGCGAAAACAGAGAAGGCAAGGGGAGGAGAGTGGGGAAAAAAAAGACGGCAAGATAAAGAGACAGAGTGGGCGAGAGAGTGAGTCCGGTAAAGGGAGGAGGGACGGAGGTTAGGAGTGGGGGGGGAGGAAAAGTGAGAGGGAAGGCAGAGAAGACGTCACCGTCATTACTTTGTACTGATTAGGCGTTTCAGTGAGAGGAAAACCGAAGGTCATTGATCACCTTAATATTACCCCCTCAACATGCGTGCACACATATGGCTAAAACCACACACAAGCGCACACTTCCACGCATGCACATAAATGTCACCGACTCCGCTGGCTGAGCTCCTTTTCCATCTGATGGGATAAGGTGTAATCTGGTTTAATCGCGCCTCGTGCCGCGTGTAAACGGGATTATATCTAACTGCGGCTCAATAACAGCGATATGACTGCTGCTGCTGCTGCTGCTGCTGCTGCTGCTGCCGAGGCTGCTGGGAGGCCGAGGCTATATGGCGGCACAACCAATCAATGAGAAATCCATCCACAACACAAACTGTGCTGCCGGCCTCAGGCAGCTCCTGAGAAGAGTCCTTCCACTCGCACAGTGGGAGCGCAGACGCATCACCCCGGGGCTCCGGGCTGTGTCAGCCATCAGGCACGGGGCCGGGAGATGACCGCTTCACTTACTTGACTTTTTCTTTCGTTCTCTTCTCTGCTGTTTATATCTTTCTACCAACGTAAATGTCAATAGGATGATTTTGTCTTTGTTTTGTTCTCTCTTTCCCCTCCTTCCTACCCCTGTCCTTCTTCCTGGATATAGCCTTGCCCCTTTCTGGAAAAGAGCTACTTATGGTTTATTTGGATCGATGAATATTCAGCTGGCACACGAAGCCCTGTTCTCACACGATCATATATACACCCCCCCCCCCCCCCCCCCCCCCCCCCCCCCCCCCCCCCCCCCTCCCTCATTCCCCCCCTCAAAAGCCCCCCATTCACCCTTCTATGTCTGAATTATACATCACTTATCCTAATACATTTACATGTATTAATGCTCCATTTTCAGCTGACGAGGTGCTTTACAGTCCAGCCATGTTCTGGTGCGCTCTCTACATGTAAAGCAGGCCGTCACCGGGAGCCTTCGGAGACGGTCGACGAACATCCCTAATGTTTTAATCAAACACAGACTCTCAGTCCTTGGCACTGAGCCAACATGAGCAACGGGGCTGATTGCGGGATTCCATGTGTGCGCACACGTGTGTGCGTGCGTTAACAATTGTCTGCGCTCTTCTCACCTGGTTTTCGGCGATGTCGTCAGCCACTCATCGTGTTTCTCAAAAGTGATGAGATATGCAGCAATCTCCTACGGAGACAAAAGACAAGATGTAAAGGTTATATTGGTGCATGGTGTGCGGCAGAGGGAAGGGGTGTGTGTCACACGGAGATAGGGCATAACAGGTATTTCCAGATGACCTGCCGATGTCCAGAGAGAGTATGTCACTATCTGATTGCCACAGTGTGGTCTCGGTGCCTGATTGGTCACAGAGCAACCAGTCAGGAGACCGATATAGAGGACAGACCCTCAGGGCCAACTACCAATCACGCTCACCGACACACTGATGTCTCCCTCCACTGGGGAGGAAAAGCTATCTCTGAATACACGCGCACACACACACGGCACATAAACACACACGCATTCAGATCCACACACAGAGAAACGGACCCGTACACTCGCCGAGAGAGAAGGCACTGATAGGAAAAGTTTTCTTGTACTTTGCAGTTTCACAGTTCTCCGTCAGATAAAGGTTGGCTCCTAACTTGATTCTTAATTCCTCCGGCTCTCTTTTCATCTCCCCTCCCCTCCACCTCCCCATCCACACTATTTCCTCTACACTCACATAAATCCAATGAGAAAAAAACAAAAAAAAATTAAGTTCAAATCACACAGGTGCGTTCTACCGAGAGCAAGCGCGAGACGTCCGCACTCGGAGACGGAGAAAAACAGAGACGCAGCCAAAAAGAACGCGTTGGGGGTTTTCCTTTTTACCTCACACTTTTTAGTTGCTCATGCGACGCTGCCTGTTCCCTTTGCTCAATGAACTTTCCCACCCCTGGCTTCCTCCTTGAAACATCATTCTCTCTCCTCCCATCTTTGACTCCCATCTCACCCACTTGTTGTGAAAGACTATGAAATGTAAATTGTCCTCTTAAGGCAATCAGTGTTTGAAATGTGGCACAAAGCAATAGTGAAAAAAGACATCAACACTCAAGCGCTCCTTCATCTACCCCCTCAGATCCACACAGTCTCCTCTCCAGACCTCCTCTCCTCGTTTCTTCCTCTGTGTGTGTGTGTGCGCGCGCGTGTGTGTGTGTGTGTGTGTGTGTGTGTGTGTGTGTGTGTGTGAGGGAGGGAGGGAGGGAGGGGGAGAGAGAGAGAGAGAGAGTGAGGGTGTGAGAGAGATTTTAGATTTTTGACACAAGAGCAGTCAAGCTCCACATCTATCGGAAAATATGGAGGGACACGGAGTAAGAAAGGCAAGGAGAGACAAAAAAAAGAGAGAGAGAGAGAGAGCAGCTGGAGGGTCCTGGCACTTAACTGATTGTTTTTTTAGTATCCTCCATCCGATCCTCTTTTCCCAAACCCCCCACTGCCTCATGCAGAATTTATGTGTGTTTATATGTATGCACGCCTGTTTGTGTGTGTGCGTGTGTGTGTGTGTTTGTGTGTGTGTGCGTGCGTGTGTGCGAGACTATGATCACACTCTTAATAATGATCACTATCAAGCTGACCACTGTTGATGTGTGTCCGTCAGAAGCTCATAAAATAGCTCTGGAGCCATGTTTAGCTTGAAGGCACATTTAAAGCCATAGCCAGGCAGAATGACACGCGCATGCTCGTGCGCATGCTCGTGCGCACACACACACGCGCACACACACACGCACACACACGCACACACACACAGGAGTGCCTCATTCATTTATTCATCTATTCATTAGCTGTGACAGGCAGCCACCTCTCCTCCTCCCAAACCACTCCGCAGCAAGTCAATATCCAATACGGCCTCCACAGCCCCGGCCTGGCACTCGGGCTCCCCTAGTGACTGTCAGCCAGTGGGAGGCGGGAGCAGAGAGAAGAAGAGAAGAGAGGAGAGGAGAGGAGGGGAGGGGCTGGGAGAGACAGAAGGATGGGAGGATTAAGAAAGGAGGGAGAGAGACTTGCAATTAAAGGCTTGCCCCATAAGAGCCATTAAAAAGCCAGAAACAGAAGAGTCAGCTGAAACGGCAGTCTGACACACACTCTAAAACACACACGCGCGCGCACACACACACACTGCTGCTCAAACAGCACACACACACACACACGCACGCACGCACACACACACACACACACACACACACACACGCGCGCGCACACACACGCCAATGTGAAGAGTGACAGAAGTGAGAAGCTGAAGGTCGATCCTCCGGAAGTCACAGTTATGGTCCCAGTGGAAACGAGTGATGGAGCGCTTAGAGTATGCCTGGCGACACAGTGACCCTACTGGAATACTGTGGTGCGTGCGTGCATGCGTGTGTGTGCGCGTGTGCGCGCGTGAGCTGTGCCAGACACAGGGACCAGGGTCTTTCTCCAGAGATCTACTCCAGAAAACCCAGACGTTCTGCATGTCTCTGTGAGTCTACATAATAATACATTACGACAGGCCCAGCTCAATTTGCACACACAAGCACGCACGGGCACACTAAAGGACAGACATTTATCACCACACATCTATTGCTCTCCGTCTGTGTGTGAGGGAAAGTGAAAGAGAGAGAGACCGAGGGAGAGAGAGTTACTTAAGAAATTTCTAACAAAGCAGAGAGCATGAGTGGGAAGTTAGATTGGAGTGAGCGATGCAGTTGGGGAAATCAGCCTCCCACTCACGCATCACTGAGACCATCTCCCTCCAAGAAACTGGTGGCATGTACAGAAAAGCAGACAGTCAAACACGCACACAGACACACACACAAACACACACACGGGCCTCAGGGAGATTTCCAGAGGAGGGAGGGGGAGGGAAGTGGGGGGTCGCCTACACCGCAACAGACTTATGCAGGAGCTTTCCCCAGGGAGATTCCGTTATAGGGTCTGCGTGTGCGTGTGCGTGTGCGTGTGCGTGTGCGTGTGCGTGTGTGTGTGCGTGTGTGTGTGTGCACATGCACATTCAAAGTCTGATGATGAGCATCACCCCACAGAGATCTGGAGAAAACAGAGTTGTCTGTAAACCGTTGCTGTCACATCCATTTGAAGGGCCTCACATGAAGGCTGCTGCCGATTCTCACAGAAATCATTTGGCCTTGAACGGTTCAGTGTCGCGGTACGAGGACATGGCGAACTGAAGTGTCCTTTACAACTCCAGAATCCAATTCTGCCTCTCTCCTTGAGCGTGGTAAGTCTCGTATACATACATGGTCAGAATATATGCATGAGCATTACCAGGGGAGGTCTGCTGATGCTGTAATTTGCTCCAGAGCACCTCTGCCGTTTTCTCCTCTTCCCAGGACAAACCTGTCCAGGGTCTGATGTTGATAGACACGCCATCCAAAATTGCCTCCAGTTTGTATTACTCCATTTTTTTTTCCCAGACTACAGGCTTCTCTGCACTTTTGTTATGTTGAATCGGGAGCGCCATCGCTGCCATCCATTCAGGACACATTTCATTGATTTTTTAAACACGGCACCTCCTGACGATGACAATTTCATGCACAACCTATATTATCATACAATATTATTTAAACTGTAATCATCAATAATCCATTAGAATGGAGAGGTGCCGATGGGCATATCCTTCTCCGTCGCTCTCTCAGCGTCTCTTTGTGGAATATTTAGACAGTCCTGAGTGACCTCTAGAATCACCAATGTCAGGTCGCTGCCTTTGTGAGCACTCCCAATTTAGAGATTACGTTGCAGAGGGGGAGCCGAATACCGTCGAGTGGTGCTGTGCTTTAAACTGACATAAGTGATGTGCAGTCTATTGTAAACCGGACCAATAATGTCTTGTTTGCACTATGCTCCTCTAACCCGGCTAATTAAAATGTGCAATGCAAAGAGAGCCAGACAGTGAGTTATGACATGGATAATTTTGTTCTGTTGTAGCCACACAATAAAATTTCATCAAGCCTATTGTAAACCAGAGCAATAATGTGTGGTTTGTATTATATTCCCAAACTGCCGCGCGCCCCACTGTGTTTCACTTTCAACAGCCTTTATATTACCTCCACTGGTTAATACCACTGCTTAATGCTGTTTCCATAACAACTGTTGCAAAGCCCCTGATCAGAATTCCTCTCAAGCTTGCCTTGTGTTTATCATATAAACACCTCATCGCACACTGGGCAACACACATGCACGTCCGTGGACATAAAAGACGCGCATACAAAATGGGCCGTCTATTAATACACTATGTCGCTTGTGTGAAATAAATAAATAAAAATGAAACTGGTCCTGGCTCTCCCTCTGTCTCGCCTCTTGTTCTCTCAATGACACACATTCCATGGACACACACACACACACACACATCACAACCTAAATAATCATCACTATCAAGTTGGCCATTGTTGATGCGTGACTGACGCTCATAAAATTTCTCAGAGCCATGTTTGGGTTTGAAACACCGATTTTGAGCAATAGCAAGGCACAATAATTCACACTCATGCATGCACGCACACACACACACACACACACTAAACAATACACATGTGGTGCTGATCTATCAGTGAAGGACGAGGTCTGACCTTCAGCAAGGACCCGCCCCTGTCACCTGGTGAGGAGGGAGACATGCGCGTCACATTCATCCCTGGCACATGGTAACACACCACATTCATACACACATGCGCACGAACACTTGGACATAATATTCACAATAAATAGCTTCCATGCTGAACATATGCTGGGATGCACAATTATAAAAAAAAAAAAAGTGTGTACACACAACCACCCTGACACACACACACACACACACTCACAACCCAACAGAGGCTTGGTCTCAGAAGAATCTGCGTGGTGGCTGCTGCCCAAGCTTTATAATGAAATAGTCACTCTTCCCTCTCCTTCAATCTTTCACTCCCTCGTTCCCTCTCCTTTTGAATTGACCTCTAGCTTCGGCTCATCCACTTCCCTCTTTTTTTTCAGTCAGATTTCCCTCTCATCTCTCATTCCCCAATATACATCGTCCAAATAGCGCAGGTGGCTACATGCACTCGCCCACGCACGCACGCGCACACACACACACACACACACACACACACACGCACACAGCAAGAAAAGTAGCGTAAAACTTTTTCAGCAGAGACCCGAGAGCAGAGAAGAGTCAGCTCAAATCCACTGAGGGAACATCAATCATATTTTCTAAGACTTCCCCTCTCTCGCACACCTCACCTGTCCTATTCTTCCTGTACTGTATTTGCATTTGAGGAGACGGCCCCCTCTCTCTCAGTAGGGGGGCCAACACATCAAAGACAGCAACAGGTGCTTGGTGTCAAACACAATGCCAGGACCCCCGCTGCGCTAGGGCGTCTTGGATAAAGCCTGTCAGAGTCCTCAAAAAAACTCAAACCCAAAAGTTAACCACGAAGGGGTGCCTGCACGCGCGCACACACCCACGTACGTGCGCAGGCGCGCGCGCACGCACACACACACACACACACACACACACACACACACACACACAGAGACACAGATGTATAGTTGAAATCTCTCACGACAAATGTGTGTTCGCCAGTGGGAGTTGGAAGGAGAGAGGGAGGGGGAGAGGGAAAGAGAAGGGGGGAAGGGGGAGGGAGACTCAATGAAGGAGTCTCCAGTGGTTGTGTTAACCCCTGATGCCTCATCTCACTCTGAGTCATTCTGCCCTCCGAGGCTCATCTCGGCTCTGCCATTGTTGATGTTATTGTTATTGAGGAGGATGGGTATGCTACAGAGAGAGAGAGAGCTCGAGAAATTAAAGTGAGAGCGTGAGAGTGGAAAAGACGGAGCAAGAGAGGGCCAGAGAGGTAGTGGGAGAGACAAAAAAAAAAAAAAAGAAATAGCGTGTGCCACCTCTCATTGGCATAAATACTTGTTTACAACAAGACACAAATTGGCATCCTGTCAGTCAGTCTCTCCATTCCTCTCCCCGCTAGCTCCCTTACTCAATTTCCCTCCCTTTCTCTATCTCTCTCTCTCTCTCTCTTCTTCTCCTTTCCCTCTGTGCTGCTAAGCGTATTACAACACTCCCTGGTTCAGCCCTCTCTCATTACCATATTCTAATTACATTCGTTAAGGGGAGCATTTGGGAGTTTAATGAATAAATTTGAAAGATGGGTCTCCGTGGCGATCTTTGGGTTCGTCTCCTCCTCAGCCAACTAAGGACGGGAGCACGCGTGTGCATGTTTGTGCGCACCTGTTCAGTCTGTCTGTCTGTGTGTGTGTGTGTGTGTGTCTGTGTGTGTGTGTGTGTGTGTGTGTGTGTGTGTCCTGTTCAGCAAATATCACTGTAGCTCCAATTCTGCAGAAACAAACAAATCTAGTTAACTGTGGGAGCTCACGTTGAGTCCTCCCCCCGAAAAAAAATCAATTCTGAATTCTGTTTGTCTACACCAAATAAAGATTTCATGTCATTTGTTTGTTGTTTTGGAAAAGATCGGGAGCCACCCATGTCGAAGCCATGCATATTTAACTCTCCTCAAGCTTCAAAAATAAACTGCCAAAGACAAGCATCAAATTACAGTTGTACAAATTGCCTAGAATCTCCGGACCTTGTCTTTTTCACTGACAACAGACCGGGTTGCTTCACGCTGGGAGGAAGAGCAGGCGGAGTCAAAACGGTGATAAGTTGAGGTAAACATTGAAGGTTATCAACCCTGCTGGAGCGATTGGCGTCAACCGCTGTGTAGTCTGATCTGTCTCCACCTGTGACAAGGCCCCCGGGCTGCAGACCAGAACAGAGTGCTACTATGGACTCACTCTTTCAGGATATTGCAAGATGTGATATACGGTTTAACAGAGGAGTCCCGCGTGCCTTCCCAATAACTCACGCTCGCGCTTCGATCAAGACTTTTTTGATTCGTTTTTTTTAATAAATCACCTCCTGCTCCAAAACTTGCTTAAAACTAAAAAATAAGGAAATTTCACTTTGCCAACTGTGGTTCACCAAAGAATTTCACTTTTTAAGAGGGGAATTTAGACGAAGTGAAGGTCACAAACACACATTAGGAGTCAGCAGAATTTGGCAGCTGTCTGAAAGTGACTTGTATCTAAAACCCCCGCCCAAAAATAATTTGGGATGTGTTAGGTTTTGAATTCAGCTTGAGGAAGACCAAGCCCCTCATAAAAAATGTTTGTGACTGGCTGAAGCCACGGCAAAGAAAGGCCAGACCGTGCACAACCACTGCTCTAAAGTTACAGGACAAGTGAGATGCCGTAAATGCTAATAATCTGACAGAACATCTTGCACCGATAATAGTTCATAAGTGTACGCTATAGTGCATCAGTAGATCCTGAGGGGCTCCTCTTCACTGTATATTTACAGTGGTGATGCACTGTGCCAGGTAGAGCCTGCCTCTCTTCGAGTACTGTGATTCATGCAGTGGGCGCCAAGGCACAGCTATCTTTAAACTTCTATACGCTTCTATAAGTTACACATATATACATTAAAAAAAAAAAAAAAGGGAAGAAGAGAAATATAACCGACATTTTAACACTTACACGTATCAGTGGCCATTTCCATCTGTTACCGATGAGGAAAACTATCATGACCTGTGAGATACATTTGTTTGCTTAAACCCGACTGTTTTCATTCATTAAACAGACAAAGCCATTTAATAAGGGCTTTAATTTAATACACTTTTAGAGAATGAGGGGGAGACGGACATCCGTCATTGGCTCCCGGGCTGTCGTGGTAACTTTCCACCTCATATGAACTGTAATGGACTGTGACTTTCTGCTGCAGACACATGGAATGACACCTTATAGCTGAGGGACCGGAGCTGGCAATGTGTCGCTGCTGTCGCATTGAACATTGTGTCGACTATAACATACATGCGACTGCACATGCTTTTCAGCAGATGAGACGATTTTCAAAGAAGACCGTGATACTCTAAAAAACCCAAAGGAATGTTTGAACACTATTTTCTGTCATTTGACCAAGATGTGACGGAGTGACGTGAGATACCATTCTTTTCTTTATCATCCCTCCCACCCACAGCTTTACATTAAAACAATTAAATATGTGTACGGTCAGTTTGCAAATGTGGCATCAGTATCCCTTGTATAGCTGCCTCCTTGGAGGATGGATGATACATTACAGCTGAGTCGGTCCTGGACTAATGGCACAGCTGCAATATAACACACAATTTAGTACACAGCTCATATCATATCATCAAAGAGACATAGAAACATGCTCACACACACACACACACACACCCACGCACGCACGCACACACACACACACACACACACACACCCAGACACACACACACGTGCACACACAAATGCCACCTTGTTTAATCCCCCCTGGAATCAGGGAAATTTGATTATTGTGACTTTTACAAACACACTCCATATGAGAGTAGACGTGCCATACGTCAGCAGGAGGGAGAAGGGAGGAGGGAGGAGGGAGGGGGAGGAGAGAAGGACAGCAACTGGGAGACACAGAAACAACAAAACTGCAGTTGATATTTTTTATTTCTTTTTTAACTGCAGTTTGAAGGGAGAAAACACCGGACACATACTGTGCTCGCCTGTATAGGCATCATAACCCAGAACGGATGTGCAACACACACACATCCTACATGGCGCCTCACACCCTCCGTCTACCAACATGATGTAAACGTGGGAAATGGTTTATTTACCACTACATTTTCCTGGGTACGTTTTGCAAATGTGAGCATGTTCGACAAGATGTTATTCAAAGCAAAAAAAATCGCAGTCTCGCAGTTCTCTCGCCATGTACCGTTGTGGTTATGATTTAGTTGAGAACCCCTTCGGCTCAGCTCGTGTATCAAAGTGAGATCTGTGAGACACTGGAGACCATGGAACATTAAAAAAAAATCAGCAGAAGAGGTGAACCTTTTTACTGGCTACGTTTTCCTCCACATTTGACCTGCATCCTCGTGTGATTATTTTATGAGGATGGAACAAAGCTGACTTCTTCTTTTCCCCCTTGATATTTGAAAAGCAAATCCTTTAGTTATGAGTGTACTGTATGTCCTAGGACCCAGGTGTTCTTTTACATATATTTTCAAGTAACACAATAAATTCTTCTACACGTAGGTTTGCCTCAAAATCAAGTCTTAAATTGTTTTTTTTTTAAGAGTGTACTAGTACCAAGCTCCATGGGGCCTAAAAAATACCTGCCTGGCCTCCATCGCTTCTCACTCATATTTGAATCCTGTCTGCATTTGACTCAATTCAGAGTCTAACTGGACCTGGACTCAAGAAACTGTATTTGTTCAGAGCCCCCATCTGTTAAATCTCTGTAAATCCTGGGTGCACTCATTGAGGCCCTGAAGTAAATCTGGACTTTGTGAACATTCACTTTGTAAACTTATCTGACCTTGTTGCGAGTTTACTAAACACTACCATAATTATCTGGGTTTTACTCACATATTCCACCCACACACATCACTATTATCAAATAAGCAGAGAGCAAATTTATGATGAGTGAAAAAATTGCTCTGAAAACCACTATAGCGCGTTGACAGTTTTTATTACTATGTTATATTTTTGTTCATTGATTTTGCACTGACAATTCAATTTAACGTCCACATAATCTTACCAGATTTAATTAAAAATTGAAAATACAGTCTGCAAGTGGCTATTAGTGGGTTGAAGCCCATGAGGCAAACAGCCAGATCCATGCAATATCACATCAACAAAACTGACCATTTGGCCTCCCAGCAATGTTACACGGCACAAGCCGATGTAGCCTGCTACGACATGCTGCCTATTTGTAAGTAATAAAGTTGTAAGTTTCACATCTTAATTGTCTGGGTTATCTAAAAATGGGGGTAGTTAATAATGCAGTGTAGAAGGTTGCATGGAAAACACAAGTGTGTACTTACTAGAGAACATCCTGAATGGTTGTGTGAAATGTGGTTTTTCTAACATCAAGCATATAAATGTCATTTTCCAAGAGAAAATAAGAGAGCCGTAAATCTAATCCGTCCAAATATTAAGGCTGTAAAAATGATATTGTAACTTAATCAACATGATACCAGCAACAGCTGAAAAGAATCATAAAGTATGAAATTACTGAGCACTATTATTGCAGGAATGACACCTGTGACATGTACTGTATACTGAATACATGGTTGGTAAAATCATTTAAGGGCAACGCTGCAGTTCAGAAGTCACAGATTGGAATATTAGGGGTTTAAGTGCAATTGCAGTTTACAATAATATATATATGATGTGATGTGATATGAAGATATAGAAGCCCACAAAACGTGTGAGGTAGGGGAAATTCTGCAGATTACACAGTTTACTATGTATCTACTGTAGTCTAAATATCCACACTGGAGCCATTACACCAGCCCACTGCTGCTGGTGGACAACTCCATAACACTGAGGTAATGACTATAGTATATTACTGTATGTGAAAACCTCCCCAGAGACTCATGTATAACTCAGGCAGTCTCAGGTGTCTTCAGATATGCTCCGTGCATACATATCACATGATTATACAGCAGAATATTGGCAAATAATTGCCAGCACAGAGACAGCCACTGAGCAAATGAGTAACAAAGTAGCATTGTGATAGCACTGCATGAAATGCAGGCTTTCAGATCCTGCAAATACGTACTCAAAAACTTGGAATAAATCCATCTGGAAGTACCATGTCATTTTTGTGTTTTGGTACTTTGTTTTAAGTATTGCTGAACGCGCTGTGCCATTATCTGCATAGAGTCCACAAAGACAAGCTGAAACTGCAAGTGCTGTGGGGGGGGGGAAAAAGAAACCTACCTTCGAGAGAAATTTGAATTGACTTCAGAAATCCTGAACAATATTCATGTATAAGACTCCAAGCTCCAGATATTATTAAGTCAGAAAACAAAGGCGTTAAAAGAAAAAAAGACCCTCATCAAAATCAATAGGGTTCCGGCACCTGCGGTGCTTCATTTAAAGAGTTTTGTTGCTATCTCACTATTATTTGGGGATGAACATGCAAAATTGCCCCGTGCTGCTATAAAACACATTGGATTCCGAAAGGCATTTAAAAGTCTAAGGAGGAGAACATTATCAAAGTAACATTACAAAGTTTTCCAGATAAAGCTCTACTCCAACAGTTCTCAAAATGTGCGTACATGCACATGCATACACATTTTAAGGCTTTATCTATCTCCAATGAATTCAATCTAATTTACAGAGGACTCCATTATTACAGGAATCTATGTGGGGACATTTAAGGATAAAAAAATAAAAAAAATGATTGTCTCCACTGCACTGCCTGGCTCTTTATTACAGCAGACACTGCTGGTCATTCAGCTCTTTTTGATTGGGCTTGGAGTCTAACAAACGCAAAAGACACACTCTACGACACATACAAAGGCCCACGCAGACGAACTGAGGCACACACACACGCACACGCACACGCACACGCACACGCACACACACACACACACACAGCTCCACAATCACAGTCCCACATTCCACTGTTTAATATATTTCTGTGTCTCCAGTTAACAATATTTTGTGTCAAATTATAGTGGGCAAGATAAATAGCGGGGTTTGTGCAACATGGAGAAACGGGAGGAAAATGTGGAGCTTCCAGCGAGGAAGGAGGATAGGAGACGAGACGAGAGCAGAGACTGAGACACCTGGCTTTCCCTGACTAGACTTGTAAAACCTGGTTAATCCCGGCCTCTAGTGCACTTGTTTGCGTGTGCTGAACTAACTGCATGACTGAAACACACTGGAATACAGACGCCAACAACCTATGCTACATCTACGGGTTCGCCAATGAAAAGCACGCGAGTTAATTACATGTGTAAAGATGGAAATAACATTTATGAAGAGAAGGAATCTACGGTCATTCATTCTTTGCATTTTCTGCACATCGGGCTCATGTTGCCACTCCAGTCATCAGGGCAGTACGGATTTCTGGAGTTCGAGCGGAAATGGAAGTCACAACAGACGCGAAATGACAATGGGTGTTAATTGGGCTATGCTTGGCTCACAGAGAGATAGAGAGATAGACAAAGAGGAGGAGGAAGAGGAATGGGGAGGAGAGAGAGAGCCTGAAGGGCTAATTAGTGATTATAACTTGGCGCTCTCCAAACATAAAATATTTCTCAACCCAAAAGACAGAGGAATGATTAAAAATAAAAGAATGAGAATCAAACACAAGGAGCTCTGCAACACCCCCCCTGGTATAGTGCGTATGTGTGTGTGTTTGTACATGCGTGCAGGCCTGTGTGCCCCTCCGAGTGTGTGCAATGGCTCCTTTGCCCCCCTCATTAAACCATGCTTTACTCTTGTAAACGGCAACAGTGCAATGCTCAATGTCAACTGGAGAGGTTACTGCCATAGGCAGGCTCAGGGACACACGCACACACACACACACACACACACACACACACACACTGACACGGATACACTAAGCCTCTCCCAAAACATGTTATCTAACGAATGCATGAAAGACACACCCATTTCATTTCAAAATGTAACTTTTGGAAAGTTCCGAGGGGCGGGCTACTTTTGTCTTTGTTGTGGCGCGGCCGCAACAAAGACAGTGTTGGCTCGAGCTAGTGTCTGCTGGACATTAGCAATTCACACATCAAAGTCATAAATCGAGGGGCACTCTTAGGGCAATACACACGGAGGCCTGAAACTGGCTGTGCGCGGACTGCGTCTCTGTCTGCGTCTCTATCCTCAATGAAGCCATCGCATTTGTTTAGGTTGCCACGTAGTAACACACGACTGACGTCATGCCTCTTGGGTAACCTCCTTGCTACACGCTTGTATAGTTCACCAATAGGGGGAAAATGGAACTATCCCATCTAAGAAATGTGGGAATACACTGCACGCATATTTAATTGAATGTGCCTATTTTTTGGCTCCCAAACAATACTGACATAAATAATAAATGCATTATTTATTTGGGCTAGACATGGGAACGCACAACGTAAACAGGTGAGTGTGAGGGATACTTTGTTTTACCTGAGATTTAGGGCTGTAGCCCTTCACTAATTCACCAATCGTTTTTGGTTTCGTTCCTTGGTACATGTTTGGCATCACAAGCAGTTGATGGAGCTAAAAATTGCACTTCTTTTTTAACACCTTTGATGTACTGCATAAACAGAAATTGTGTTACACATGCAACAATGATCATATCATTGATAGGAATACACTTCCCCCCCCCCCCCCACACACACACACGCACACACACACACACACATGTTTCTATAGCAACACTTGCCCTTGAAGCACCCACACACATACACGCACACACACTTAGGAGGCAAATGGGGCAGTGGTCTAAAATGTATATGCTTTTTGATCTGCTTCTCATTCCAGCAGCCACGTTAGTGTCATGCAGTGGCACGGCCAGATATGCACGTGTGTGAACTGTCAACGAGTCGCCTTCTCACCACACGGCTACCGATACATCACCACGCAACGAGGCTCCGCAATAAAACACTGCATGTTTCATACGCCGAGGTACCAAAATAATGCCTTTCCCTCACACTTGTTTTTTTTTGTCGAGCCGACTCACATGCAGAAGCACTGTGGCACAGACGGCTGTCGTCTGTGTGATCTACTGAAGTCTGTTCCAACTCGTTTGACAGTTGCATCATTTAAATCATGGTGGGGGGGCTGCTCTGAAGCACCAGCCTTTAAAAAATGCACTTTAGATCACACAATAATGGGCACACTCACATAGCATGTGCATGCACATTTCACAGCTTCAATGCAATCTTTCAAAAGGGAATCTTATTTGTTATTCAACTCAGTCTGGCCTCTTAAAATGTGACTCAGGATGTCAAGGGTCCCCTCAGGTGTAATCGTATCTTTTCATGAGCTAAAATCCCAGGAACAGATTCTGAAGTTTGTCTTTGTCTAGATTCAAAAAATAAAGTTTAGGATAGTCTCCCTATTCCAGTGCTCCAAAGAATTTGCTGAAACCAAACAAGTCACTCCCTATGGATGAATAAAACAGACTCTACCCCTCCGTCTGTCCACCTGAGTGTGGATTGTTATCTAAAACTAGTCTATAGTCTATTACCATGGACAGATACACATACACCCCCAATCTATTATTGAACAAAAGGCTCACGCCTCTGCTCAGCCCTTCGGGGAGGAATCCATCCCTCCATCCCAGAATAATTTCACACATCAGTAGGTACACAAAAGAGAGAGAGAGAGAGAGAGAGAGAGAGAGAGAGAGAGAGAGAGAGAGAGAGAGAGAGAGAGAGAGAGGGGGGGGGGGGGGGGGGAGAGGAGAGGGACGGGAAGGAAGAGAGGAGAGGACAGAGATGAGGAGGAGTGCATGGGGTAAAAATGTATGGGGTCACAGCTCAGTGCTTGTGGGAGGCCAAGCAAAGAGTCATGCGTGACAAAATAGAGATCAGAGGATCATATGCAATCACACATATGTGCAAGAAACCACACACACACACACACAAATAACTGCACAGACATACACATGCCAAGAAAAATGGGAGAATAGGGACATATCAGATGAAGACGCGTAAAGACGGGGACCGTCTAAATCAAAGTCATCCAAACACGGAAATATAATCACTTTACCTATCACACCCTGCTCTTCATATTCACACATCCAGTACACACACACACACACACACACACACACCTACACTCACACACACACACACACACACACACCTACACACACAGACACACAAGGATTGCATTTCCTAATGCAGACTTATAAACAGAAACCGAGCTCCCAAAGAGTGACAATGAAGAAGAAGGATTTCCTTGAAGAATTATGGAAACCCACAAAAGCAAACACGCACATGCACACACACACACACACACACGTGTCACACCGAATAATTACTGGGCAATTTCAACATACAATTGTTCGATAACACATCTACAAAGTTCAAGAGAAATATCTAGACCAGAATAGTATTACATTATATAGGCAAACACACATATTGAGAGGATGAGACTGAATAAATAAATTGATTCAAGTTTGACGGCTGACTTGACATCTGAAAGCTGATTGGTCTTGAATTCCCACCACAAAATTGTGTTACACCACAATCTGTGGTGGACTTTCAAACCCTACATGCGTGTGAAATTTTGATGAGTTCAATTTTCAATATGCTGCTGATGAAAACTGCTGTACGTCTTGCAATGTCTGCAATAGAGACAGATAACAAACACAGGAGAAAATCAATACCTCCGTTGCAGCAGTTACAAAATAATCGACCACAATAATCTGGTGGTGTGCATATCCCAAACAGACACTCGCAGTCGGAAACACACACACACACACACACACACACACACACAGAGGCCGCAACACAAACAAGCATTAGATGCATGCCGAGCATCCTGCTATGAAAGCATCAAGCTGGAGGTGCAGCAGACACAATGCGGTGTTTAAGTATGCAGGAAACTTTATGCCTGGGTGGAAAAGGAGCTTTGAAGGAATCCACTGAGGGACACCCAACCTCCCCCTGAACCGAGCCCCTACCTCCTCATCAGAGCGCGAGAGCGCCATGGAGAGAGGGAGAGAGGAGAGAGGGGGGCGGAGGAGAGGAAATGAAAGATAAAGATGAAGAGGGCTAGATGGCGAGTTGAAAGGGAGACTTATGGAGAAAAGGGGTGAGAAAGGGCAGGAGAAGGTGCTCTCCGGCCCGGGCCCTGTGCTGTGTGCACAATTGCTCTTGGATAGGCGGATGAAAGTGGAAGTCCCTAACCAACAGCAGCCACGTTGTTCTGAACACACACACATACAGACGCACACAACACTGCCTCTCCATGTGAACACACTGTTCAGTAGGCGCCGGGCTTAAATCCCGGTATGACCTTCATTGAGATGGATTGCATGAAAAATGTAATGACTTTCCTGAGAGAAAAACCACAGGCCAAATCAGCTTTGCATTGCATAATAACGCTGGACTCGGTAATCAATAACACAAACACACCAACACACATCTATAATGGAGTGCGTAGCCTGCACATGGGGGGAAATGTCCTCGCACAGGCCAGCCACATCACAGCGGATGGAGCGACCCACCGGTGGAGAGCTGTGCGATGAAATACAGGAACATTTCCAGCCATCAAACACTTCCTTAAGCTCGAGATAACAGATTAAGTCAGGAACAACATGCACCTCGGTAAATCTTTTCACACACCGCCACACAAGTATTTCACGAAGGGATATCTTTGGTCCTGCGTAAAGAGTTGTCCCAAAATATTTTGGCCTCATTTTATGTCGTACCACTTAGCCAGCAGCAGAAATGAAGTTATCTGCTGTTCATGCCGCAAATATGATGCTAATTTTGGCGCAGAGCAGCAAATTAATGACTGGTAGGCATGTGTTAAAACTATGGGTGATTTAAGAGAGGTGCAAAAAAGGCCTTAAGTTACTTACACTTAGCTCACATTTACGATCCAGTCCTCTTGATTCATCATCACTGTTTGTTTAGACCTCACACACAGCTTTTCATTTTTTCCTCAGTTTTTTTGGTTTTGAAGGACAACATTGTCGACACTGTAAGTAGAGTCTAATTTTCACACATAAAACAAAGCAAAAAAAAAAACAGCTATGTGCACAAATGTGCCACACACTTAACAGCTTTCTGTGGTTGCATAGCAACAACGTTAACAATCTTTATCCAACTGACCATAGGTCTTTTCAGCCCAGTAACACCCCAGCAGTGGAAAGATTCAATCTGTGGCCTCATTTCTCCTTTCTTAGCCTGTAAGTCCGATAGTTTTAGACTCAGGAGCCCCTGATCCCTACGCCTTAACCAAAGCAAAATAGAAAGCAACATGCCAAATGAAATCTACAGTCCGTGGGATTCTGGCTGGGGGCTCAGGTTGTTTTATTATTTCCTCGTGTCACAGCTTTAGGGTCCCACAATAAAAAAAAAAGCCACTATTGTGTTGTTTTTTTTTTACTATCGATTCATCCCTCAATGCGACATTAGTTAGAAATGCATCACCAGAAGAAAAAAAAAACAAACCCATATAGTTCGTCTCACTGTCACAGATATTTCCCTTTTGAGTGGCGTTTCATTCTTACCTCGTTGGTGTTCCAGCGATGGCGCTCCTTGGGCAGAGAGGAACATTTTGGTAGACACTCAAGCAGCTTCTTAGGAAGGTAGATCTTCAATTGGCCTGGCTCATCTGGAGTAGAAGGGGAGGTGGGGGAGGACAGGGTTGAAGGTAAAGGAAGATAAACGAGGGATGAGTGTGAAGAGAAGAGAAATTTCTCATCAGACACCCAGACATTGTGAGAACGGAATACCAAAATGTAGCCTCTCTGGTATCTGCCTGACTAAAAATTATAACATACTGTTGCTGTTTAGAATTTCTAATTGCTCGATTTCATCTGGAGTAAGTAGCAAAGAGATTTGCTCGGGTATGTCGAGGAGAACAGCTTTTAGAAAAACGCATATTTTTTTATTAATATAATTCCGTCCATCCAAGACCGATGAGTGCAGGCTATGTGTGCAGTGCACTTATTTTTGGACAGCAGGTGGAGGTGCACAACGCACCTGGGACCCACCCAGAATCAGATTTGGATTAAGAAAAATCCATTATCATACATTATGAATACATTTGGGTTTGGTTACAATTCTGGCCAATCGCATGGGCCTCTCTGATCCCCTTTAAAAGCAATGCACTCCCCGGAGTCTTATACAGACAGTTCGGTAATGGAGTAGGGACTAGCGGACAAGCTTCTCCTAAGAGGAATCTATTATTCTCTTGCGGAAGCTGGAAAGTTGCATGTTTTAATTGCACAAGATTTAAAACTACTGCTATGAACAGGTGTCACTCAATTCACAGAGTTCACAAAGTTTATTTCTGGAAACTCCTTTGAGGATAAAGTTTTCTGTGTGTAACTAGACGCAATTATATTTGGAATTAAACGTTGAGGATCAAACGCTAATTACGAGGTTGGTTAAAATCAATTAACTTTTCCCTCATTGGCATCAATGCCTTGAAGAAAAAATAGATATTGTAGATTTATATTTTTTTTATAAACAATTAACTATGTTCATTTTATTATTTCGGTTAAATCCCGCAAATCCTCATTTATACAGCAAATATTTTGCTCAATGGTAGAGTGCCCCCATGGCTGTGCAACATTTTAGCAATTTTTCTTTTAAACATTCATAACTGGTAACTTGTATTTAAAAATCTAAATTTTCGGGAGAGCTGAGCGCTATAAACAGAAAAGGGAGGTAGAGTATATACAGTAAGAAAAAACTCATTTTATGTGACTACAAATGTATAATGACAAAATGAATAGGAATAGCAAATGTTTGCTTAGTTTTGGAGAATCCGCCAGCAAAACTACACTGGTGCTGCTGGACTACCAGTGAAACTGCATTAAGCTGCCTCTCCCCCTACTGCAGCACGCACAGACTCACCAAAATATTGAATAGGTAAAGAAAAAAAATCCCACTGCGCCACAGGAAATACCACTTCACCAGCGGAAAGCGTTTTTGCATAAATAGATCCCCTTGTGTGTGCGTGTGTGTATTTGTGCATGCATGCCCAACGGGTGTGCCGCTCAGAAGTCAAAGAGAGCATGCACTCAAAGGTTATTGATAAGCATTTGAGTAGAGGGCGTCCATTCAAGAGTCCCCTGGGAAGATAGGAATTATACTGTACCTGAGGGCAGACAGAGTGAGAGTAAAAGAGAGAGATGTTGGGTGGTGGTGCTGGTGGGGGGGGGGGGTGTTCACAGCCCGAGAGACAGAGAGGGGCCGGGAAACAATGAGCCGGGGAGGGACAGTTAATGAAGAAAAATACAAAAAAAAATACTTTGAGAGAGACGAATCAGAAAGTAAGAATATCGCAAGGACGACAGAACAAGGTAACACAAAGACAAAGAGAGATGCGCACCGTAGGACAGGAGTGAGGTCGACGTACGTGTGCTCGTGTGAGCATGTAGGTGCCTTGGTATGTGTGTCTGTTTGTCAGTAGAAGTGTGTTCCGGCACGTATGCTCCCCCTAATCAATTATGCATTTATTAATAGAAGGCCTGAGAAGACAGAATTTCAAACAGCTGAACGGTGCGGCAGCTTAGTTAAACAGCTGAATGGTGCAGCTTAGTTAAAGCCTAATTTCTTTTTTAGCAGCACTCCAGCCTCTCCGCTATGAATGCCAATCAGCGTTTAAACCCCACCCCTCCTGGCTATAACCCCCCCTCCCCTCCCCTATGCTGTTCTGAAGAATTCTCATCAGAGCCTCGCCTTTGAAATGTACCAGAACCACCACATCAAACAAGCCCGTAGCACATGCGTAGGCACACATGACACACACATGCAAACGCGCACACGCATATTCATGCTTGCAACCGGCCACACGTACACATGTGCAGGCACGACACACACAACCGTATTTGTCCCAGAGTGGCGTTTTTTTTTTTTTTTTTTACCAGTGACCTTGGTTTCAAAATCCCTTTCAAAGCACACCTTCATGGACACGAGCATCATCTTAACCGATTCTCACATTTACTCGCCGCACTGATGAGGAATGGAGGACCAACTTTGCCGATTTGCTGAATACTGATGAGCTTCTACACCCCGAAGAAGCTTCTACATAGATCACGCACTCACTTGCTAATCTAGTAAAAGAGTGACAAAGTATGAATGCTAATGTGAAACTGATGGCTCGTTAAGTCATATAGAGGTACGCGTCCTAAAAGTGTAAGTGTTCGACCCAAGTGATACATCGCCTATCAAATGCCATAATATAGACTGGAATCACATAGACGAGCAGCCACCGACTGATGAATATTTTACCTCATAAAACTGTCATCTCCATATTTAACACAGAAACAAGCCAATGCCCTTGTGAGATGGCTGTCAGTTAATTATAAAACTCTCTTCAGTAAAGAGAGAGAAAAATGCTCCAAATGCAACTCTTAACTCTCCCCCGACTGATATTGGGAAGCATCAGGGGAAATTTCCACTTTTTCCCCCATTTTGGGGATGAAATTAATGTGACAGAAAGAAAGGCTCATTGCACAAGAGCTAGATTGTGGGAGGGAGGGGGTGCTTTGTGTGGCAGGAGGGAGTGCCAGGGCAGGGAGAGAAGAAATGGGGGAGCAGAGCATGGGATGAGTGAGAGTGCAGGAAGGAGGGAGAGACGACAGAGAGAGAGAGAGAGAGCAGGGGGGGTGCTAGAGAGATGGGTGTGCATGCTAATTTTATCATTCTGCTGATAAACTTTTCCTCCAGTAATCCTCCAGCTGGGACGTGAGAACAGATAGGAGACAAGGATAGGCTCGGGGAAGTCTCAGTTCATATTAAGCAGCCATCCCAAACAGAACTCTCTGTTCCATTCTATTCTATCCTGTTCTATTCTAATCTCAGATTTGCTCGCAATTCTTTATTTGCTTTTGTGACACTCAGATTTTTCCTCCATGCCTCTTGACAAAATAAGGAAGGTGTGGAGCAGGTATGAGGCCATCTGCTCCTTCCTAAATGAAAAATGGTGTTTGTGTGTGTGTGTGTGTGTTTGTGCCTGTGCCTCTGTGTGTGTGTGTGTATTAGGGGTTTCACATACCTTCCTTCCCTATACCAATAACCCCCACCAGCTCACTAAGTACCATGTCTGTCTGCTCCTCCTCCTCACATCTGTTTATTTTTCTCCACAAACACACACACACACACACACACACACACACACACACACACACACACACACACACACACACACACACACACACAGAGCGAGAAGAGAGGCAGGGACGTGCATCTGTGTCATGTCCTCTGGAATCAATAACCAATCAAAGTAATCATTGCCTTTATAGTCCCCGTAACGCACACCACGGCAACCGCACTCATGCCCATGTGGTGACCCCAGATTACACACTCCATCTCACTTCTAGTTTAACCAGGCCCATTGAGGATTATAGATACATAATGCCATGTGTACAGATTAGGTATGACAATACACTGCTGATAGCCAAAGTAAGCCCTGCCTTATTGTGCGTGCGTGTGTGTGTGTGTGTGTGTGCGCGCGTATGTGTGCACTCACTAATACTGTACTGGCACGCATGAATAAACATGATGTGTAACAAAGCTGAATTGGAATGATGTCTCAGCAGAGACGCACAGATAGTGTGTGCCTGCTATGTGCGTGTGTTAGTGTGAACTGTGACAGAGCAGATGAGAAGGAGACCTCAGTTCCTGCATCACATCATTCTGCCAGAAGGCTTTTATACTTGCTCCCAGAGTCACCCTGTGCCACAGACAAATTTGAGAGCGGCACTTTAACACCATCTCACAGACACGCGCGGGCACAAACAGTGTGAAGAGTATTTGTGTGTCTCTTACTGTTGGCGTCAGTGTCGTCACTCTTGGGAGGGGTGTGTCCTGTGTAACCAACCGCAATCCTGACCATTCGCTCTGGATTTCTTATCTTCTTCAGTCCTAAAAAAGAGGGAAGGGACAAAGAGAGGCAGATTTAGAAGATGATCCAGACTTTGGTTTCCTTGGCAGTCGCACAAACCACACGTCATTCTTCCTCCTCTAAAGCCCAGAAATAACATTTCCAGTGATCTGCATTCAGGCCGATTCCTTTTTCTGATCCACTAACTTGCATCCATTGTGTCCCCTGATCGATTGGCCACAGTAGATACACTGCCTCCATGTGTGTGACTAACTTGTACCCAGCTTTAGTTTCTCTTCTCTCTCATCATTTCTCTGTTTCCCTGACCACTGTTGCTATGATACAAAGTAGACCAACCAGTGCAGAGGGAGATGGTCTTCCAAGCTATATGGTGGATATTGTTCTCATGCCCACTGGTGTTCTCTGCTGATTGGTGCCACGCACATCTGCCAGGGGATGGAAAGCGTGGAGAGCTGCCTCTTGCCTTCGTTGCAATGAGTCATTTGGCTTTCATTCAGCTTGTCTCAGGCTCGTAAATATTACATCCTTTCTACACGCAACACTGAAGGGGTCAATGAACAGAAAAAAACCCATACTGTGAAGGCCATGTGTCTCTTTGTGTGTATGTATGTGTGAGTGTGTAGGTACAGTACTGTAAGGGCAGGGGGTGTTTTTATATTCATGCGGTACAGTGCCTGCTGATTTGCCCAATGGCCTTCTACAGTTCTAGCCTTTCACGCAATGGGACTCTCAACCCACGGCCTTCCCTTTGCCTCTGGCCACACAATGCATGCTTGGCAGCACGTGCGCATGTACAGTATGTGTGTCTGACTTTAAGTGCTGTACGCCTGAGAATGCGCCTCACTTAAGGAAGGATATCACTTGTGTAGTTCAAGTTATCCAAAAATTGCCCCGTAGAGATAAATCTTGCTCAGCATCGCTCCCTAGTGGAGGTTGGGTAAAAGGCTTCCCCTGGCATTTCCAATACTTTGAGAGAAGACACCGAAAATATAAACAAATGAGACGCGTCTAGTAATAAAAACTGATGTGAATTTACGGTGCTGCATGACATTTTGGCTTTTAAGTTGTTATGCGTCTCATTGATAACAGCGCATTCAGCTGTTATTTTTATGGTCTTGTTAAGCTTCTTTGGGTCATTTAACCCTGTGTGACATCGACAGTACATCATGGCAAGGAAATGATTCGTAGAAAAGATTATTAACATGGTTATTTATAAAGAGATGAAAAACACTGAGTGAATAATAAAGCATCAATTAAACCATGAGTAAAGCTTGAGAGAATATTGCCATGGTGGTTCTGGCCATACCTTAAATAATACATGAATGAATGAATGAATAAATAACAAACTGAATGAAATTGTGGCCGTGTGTGAGTGACAATAATGACCCCAAGAGTTAAGTTGAGGGAGTAAAAATGTAAAGCAGATTTGTGCGTAATATGACCTAAAACTGACACACATACACACACCAACCTAAATGCAACCAGATTTTGGCAACCATAGGAGACACAAACATAAACACACACACACACACACACACACACACACAGCAACGGGATTGTGATTAAATAAACACACCGCTGACTGGGAGGTTTGTGTGTCTGACAGGAAAGGTAATCTACGATTCAATGGTCTATTTTAATGCTGTAAGAAAAAACACAGAGCGCGCGCGCGTGCACACGCACGCACGCACACACACACGCACGGAAGGCATCTGAATTCCTTCAGCGTGAACCTCTCTCATCCTCTCTCATCTCCATCCCTTTAATGCAAAGCGCCTGAAAACAGTCATGGAGCCGCCGATCAGGGGAGACGCTGGCAAAGCTTGGCCGGTAAAAACTGCCCCATCCCGGCTGTCAGAACCGAACGACAGGACAACTCTCCCCCCTCCCGTCATTTATTCGCTTTCGGCGGACCACACAGCCGCTGCTTCAGCACCAGCCTCCGTGTTTTCGGGACGGGCCAGAGGGAAGGGAAAGCCCCCACCGCTGTCCCTCTCCTCCGCCGTGCCTCCATCACTCTATCGCCCGCTCCGAACCCCGAAACACTGGGACCCGGTTGTCTCCGTTTTAAAAACAAAACCAAAAAGAACCCAACCGTTATTTCTCTCTTACCTTCCGGCTTGTTTTCGGCAGCCATTTCCCCTCCACCGCGCGCCTCATCCCTCCTCCTCCTCTTCCTCCTCCTCCTCGACTCGACCTAGTGGTGGCGGAGGTGGGGGAGGGAGGGAGGGAGGGGGGTGCCACGCGCGTGCACGGAGAGGACAGCTCAAGGAGGGGGGCGGGGCCGAGAGGAGCGAGCCTGCTGGGTTCGGAGAGGCGATTGGTGCGAGAGGCGATGATTGACAGCGGGGATCCGTGATGGTGACTCGCGGAGTTCTCCATCCCTCCGTTTAATGTCCCCGCCCCCCTCCTCCACCCCCAACGTGCACGCGCATTCTTACCCTCTCCCTCTCTCCTCTCACGTCACTGAACGACGTCTGTATTCGAGGACACCTTGACAGCCTCGCACAGCATCATCATCATGCTCATCATCCTCACGCACACATACACATAAACACACACACACACACACACACAAAAAGAAGAGAGAAAGAGAGAGAGAGATTGAGAGAGAGAGAGAGAGAGAGAGAGAGACCGAGAGAGAGAAGCTCCCCGCATGTAGACCCAGTGGACTGTTGAAAAAGTGCGATGTAAGGTCGCGTCCCGTCATAAATTATGAACACTCCCCCCTCGGATTTTAATGAAAACAAGTGGCTGAGAGGGACCTCTGAGTTGCGCGTGGGCTGCCGGCTGCTGTCTGTCGCTGTGGTGCTGAAAGGACAGCTCCACACGCGCCTATACAGGCTGCGCGCGCCCACCACGTGCTTTCCCTGAGCCGTGTTATTGAAGTGAAGTCACGATGGGTCAGAGGAGGATGAAATGAGTCCCCCCCCCCCATCCCCCTCTTACCACAACCACCATACGTCCTTGCAGTTGCCTATCTTGGCTCCATAACGAAATCGTTGTATCATCGCTCTTTGCCTCCCTACGGGAAGTTAAGTTTAAGACAATACCGTATTCTCAATGATGGGCTATTTATGATTCCGTGGTTTAAGCTACGCTAACCCTCCTAAAGAGAGGGGCTTAACCGGGACCACTGTGTTCTTGCTTCAAGCCCGCACTGTCACTCTGTGCCTCGGGGTAGAACGTCGCCTTTGCACCAAAGCCTTATGTTCGACAGAGACATGCCACTCCGTAGGCACGCTTCACAGTGAACACATGTTTGGAATGGTCCGTCCTCGGGATGCTTTGTGTTGCCTGTGCGTGAAAAGACACGGTTTTTTGGCATTCGACTGTTAGTTCAAGCAGGATGAATGGCAATGAGGAGCATACGATAAAATCTGAAGCCAAAACAGAGATCGGTTAGAGTTCAGCCTCCTGTATCGTGTATTGTGAACAAAGAAACAACGCTGCGATTAATGCACAGTATAATGATTGGCAGAAACATATTTCAAATGCCAACTATAAAATACATAAACATATAGACCTAAACTCGAATCTGAGAGAAGACTGGATTACCAACTGGGTAAAATGGGGAACGTGACCAGCACTAGCCTCGAATAGCCACAGGGTCACGGTGTAGTGTTTCATTTGTCGTAATTCAACTTATTTTCTGTCCTAGACTAATCCCAAATCAAATTTACTTAACCCCCCCCCGCCTCTTTAAACGTAGACAAAAAGGGCTTTTAAAGTGAAAAAAACTGCAGCACGGAGCAGGCAAAATAATGCAGAAGGTAACATTTATACATATATAATGTTATGTTTACTTCATATTATGACTATGTGGTCACAATTAAAGCAGTTTTACGGTGTTAGACATATACACTGCCTGACACAGTTTTTGATGGACTAAAGTTATCACTTTTTGGCACAATTCAAGTAGCAGTATTGACAGGTAAGCAAGCTCTCAAACGTTAACTTAGCCTAAGCTTAGCTTAACTTAGCTTACTAGCGTCTGTGTATTTCAGCAAACATTACCTGCGTTGACTTATTACCTGCAGATCTTTATTTAAGTTACTCGTCAGGTGAAGGCATTTTTTCTCACCAGCTGGGGCCACAATGGTGATGAATAAGCCACTTGACAACGGTTTAACGTCCCTAGCTTAGCATACGTATTTCAATCTAATCGAGGGCACCTGGTATTACATGTTGGTTTGTTGCGGTGTTGTGTTGTAAAGTGTGCGCACTGCGCGTGTGCCTGCTGCATAGTTGGATGTCCTGTTCCATTTAAGAAGGAATTTAGAAAAAAAACAAAACCCGTTATCATTACGTAACTTTCATAGTTTCAGTATAATATTCTTAATACTTAAGTTACTGCACCACACACACAAATTCACCGGCGGGCCTCCGCCTGACACGACCAGCAGAGGGCGACACCACAACTTCCGCCGCTCGCACCGTTGACCAATGAGCTTCCAGAACGGCGGCGGAGCGGGCGGGACCGGAGCGAAGGCAAACATGGCAGCGTCCTTAGATGATGATTTTGAGTTAAACAACCAGGACTATTACTCTCTGCTCAACGTCAGGAAAGAGGTACGTGCTCGTCTTTGTCTCACCGCGAAGCCCGACGGCGCGCGGTCCGTTTCTGCCACGATTATCGGCCTGGGAGAGCGTCGTGCGGTCGGTTCATCGTTCGTTTCGTGAATAGCGGTGTCCTCCATCAGCACCTTCATTCCATGGAGGATGAGACCGGCTGGTGCTACTGAGCCGTGGACGGATTCTTTACATCTATTCTATGCATGAGATCATGTAGTTGATAAACTGGAGCCTAAGGTGCCACGTCTGCACCAACGGGCTCCTTCTCTGGTCAGGATGAGAGGGTCATCTGCAGGAGGCCTTAGCAGGACTAACACCGAACACTGGGGCTGATCAGTGTATCCATGGCCCGTTAAAAGTGAATCCTGAGGCATTGACAATGTGATAAAACTATAATAATACTGTAATACCTTTAATTACTAATCATGTTATCTGACCAAGGGCAAATGTTTCAAGGTTTAATCCAAGTGGACAGTGGACTAATCACCTGAATGTAAATTAATCTGCAACTATTTTGATATTATTAAAAGTATAATTAAAAGTAATTATTCCAAAACTCCAGCAAAATGACTGGTTCCAGAGTCGTTGTGAGTGATCTCCATCCTCTCTCCTATCACAGGCCACATTGGATGAGCTTAAGGCGTCGTACCGGAGACTGTGTATGCTCTACCACCCTGACAAACATCGAGACGCGGAGCTGAAAAGACAAGCCGAACAGCTTTTCAACCAGGTGCATCAGGCATATGAAGGTAAAAGGAAGTTAAACCCTTTGAGTTGAACCTTTGAATTGTCCTTCAACTTGGAGAAAAACAAATCAATGGTTGGATGTACATAAACTATACTGTGACTTCCCTGTCTTCTCTCAGTGCTGAGTGATGCTCACTCCAGAGCCATTTATGATATCTTTGGGAAGAAAGGCCTGGAGGTGGAAGGCTGGGAGGTGTGTATTCTAACGAACATAGTCCTTTTGTGTCCTTTCGTGTCTCAGTGAGAGTGAATTTGTCACTACGATATACACACCCTTTTAATGGATCTTGATCAACAATTATATCATGGCAAATCTCTGTAGGTGGTGGAGAGGAAGAGGACTCCAGCAGAAATCCGAGAAGAGTACGAAAGGCTGCAGAGAGAAAGAGAGGACAGGAGACTGCAGCAAAGAACTAACCCGAAGGTGCAGTGGCCTTTACTTTTACGAAACCCATCAAAACTTAACTTGACTGCGGATTGTTTCCACACCATTTCATCATCATTTCCATTATTCAGGGCACCATCAGTGTTGGTGTGGATGCAACAGACCTGTTTGACCACTATGACGAGGACTTTGAAGAGTTGCCCGGCGGAGGTTTTCCTCATATTGAAATCAACAAGATGCACATTTCCCAGTCCATAGAGGTAAAGCAAAACGCGCTCACGCACCACACAAGCATCCACACAATAACGTACCTGGTCAGTAAGTAAGAGTCTCCGTTTGACCAGGCACCGCTGTTTTCTTTCTCCAGGCTCCTTTGACTAACACCGACACAGCAGTGCTTTCTGGTTCACTCTCTACGCACAATGGGACAGGAGGGGGCAACATAAATATGACTGTACGGAAGGTCACTTCAGCCAAGGGCTGGGGAGAGGTACACAGACTAATATGCACCCATGCACAAACTACAACGTCTGGAATGCAATGTATAAAGCACATAGCACTTGCCCTATATAATCACCTGTTTTTGTTTATTTGTCTCTGCAGGTGGAATTGGGTGCAGGAGACATACTGGGACCACTCATTGGGTTAAAGGTGTTTCGCAATGTCACTTCACGGTGGTAAGGTCCATGCTGAAAAATGTAAATAAATGCTGTAATAACATAAGAATGATATAGAGATATTCTCCTTCCCAGTTTCCTGACAGCCCAGTGTGGACTGCAGTTCTCTCCGCGAGGTTTGCGACCGAGCTGCTCGCTGATGACGGCGCGCCACCTGGACCAGAACACAATGGGTTACCTGCAGTGGCGCTGGGGGCCCAGCAGTGCCATGACCACCAGCCTGGTCCGAGATACAAAGAGCACTCACTTCACGCTAGCCCTGCAGGTAAACACAAAGGAGTAAACCAGCAAATACGGGCCGTAACTGAGCGCTATAAATGTCTCTTCTGACCTACCAACCCCCTCTCTCTTCCAGCTGGGTGTACCTCACTCCTATTTGATGATGAGCTACCAGTACAAGTTCCAGGATGAAGACCAGACTAAAGTTAAAGGCTCAATTAAGTATGTCTTTTTGTCGAGGTTGTCTCAAAGGATCCTTTTTTGTAGCATAGGGGTCATAAACAAATATTTGATGATGCACACAATTATTCTCTTCAGTAGTCGCCTAGCTCCTTCTCACTGTTCAGTTATGTCTCTCTCTCTCTCTCTCTCTCTCTCCCACAGGACAGGCTGGTTCGGCACTGTGGTGGAATATGGAGCAGAAAGGAAGATCAGCCGGCACAGTGTCCTGTCGGCCACCGTCAGCATCGGCGTCCCACAGGGAGTCACACTCAAGATCAGGTACCGTCTTGGCCAAAATATGAGTTGTCATTGATTGTGCCACTGCGCGATTTTACAATTTTATAACTTTGTGCTGGTGATCCAACGCAGGTTGGCGCGCGCCAGTCAAACCTACCTGTTTCCAGTCCACCTGACAGACCAGCTGCTGCCCAGCGCCGTCTTCTACGCCACGGTCGGACCTCTGCTCGTCTACATGGCCGTCCACAGACTGCTCATCATCCCGTATACAAAAGCACAAAAAGAGCAGTTAGTACATCGCCTCAGTCAGCATCTCACTTTGTCAGAGTAGCAGACACTCAGAATAAAGGTTAGACTAGAAATTCATCGCTTTTCACATTTCATTTAATAGTGAATTATCATATCCTGCCACTTACCTGGTTCTCCTTACTTCACCTCCAAATAAGGGCAGAAAATGGGCTTCTTTTTTGAGGGGTGTGATTAATACTACAGGAGGATTTCATCATGTCTCTAATGAATCCTTGCATGCTTTCTGTGCTTCTCAGAGACCTGGAGCTGCAGAGGAAGAGCTCCGCCACAGACATCGCCAAGAAAAAGCAGGAGGCAGAGTCAGCTGTGAGCACTCGCACTCTCATATGCAAACACGCAGTTAGTTATTCATTAGTGTGTGGGTGTGGGTGTGTGTGTTGGGGATCATTGTTTCCAGACACTTGTTTCTGTTTCCCTCTCCTCTGCAGGTTCTGCTGATGCAGGAGTCTGTGAGGAGAATCATAGAAGCAGAAGAATCCAAGATGGGTGAGGGAGGACAAGCACACTCTCTCTCTCTCTCTCTCTCTCTCTCTCTCTCACACACATACATACGCAAACACTTCACACCAGGATAGGATGCTGAGAATCTTTTTGATTTGCAGCCAGTCACCACTTGGGAAAAATCCAATGCAATGCAAACACATTTCTCATGGTCAACGGCAGAATGTTGTGTTGCTCCAGGATTCGGTTGAGCTCAGTCTGGCTGCCATCATCTCCGGCCACAAAGCGAGAGATAATGATGCATCCCATACCCATGCTGTAGTGTTTACATAGGTTGTTCTATGCACAGAACAGCAGAGTGCACATTCAGATAAATCAAAACGGTGACGTCATCGTGCTAATGGGTTTCATGATATATTAATGGAGTGAGACCACTCACTGGAATTTGTTAGGGGTTGCATACACATTTCTTTCTGTGCATTATATTATTATTCATATTCAAGCCACCACAAAGCTGTGTGAGGAATATGTGCAGGAGATTCTCCATCGGGAACATGCCTTTGCAAACACAAGAAAAGTTAAATGCATATATTTACCTCTATATCACCGTCTAGGTTTGATCATCCTGAATGCTTGGTATGGAAGGTTTGTGTCGGACACCAGCCAGAAGCAGGAGAAGGCAAGAGTGGTCGACGTCACCGTGCCACTGCAGTGTCTGGTCAAAGACTCCAAGCTCATCCTCACAGAGGCCTCCAAGGTGAGCGTGCGTGTGTTTTCACACATCCATCTACGCCACTATACATTTGTAATATCGGCCTGCAAGAATGCTTTCTCTGTGTGCAGGCTGGGTTGCCAGGCTTCTATGACCCTTGCGTTGGAGAGGAGAAGAGTCTTAAACTACTGTACCAGTTCCGGGGCGTGATGCACCAAGTCATCTCAGCCGACACCGAGTCTCTGCGGATACCCAAGCAATGTCAGTGTGCAGCCACCCTAGCATTACAGCCCAGTATTATCAGCTTGTGGCTGCGTGCTCACTACACCATTATTCCATGTTAAAAAAAAAAAAAAAAAAATTATGACTATTATTTTTGTCTTTTTCAGCTCACAGACTGGAGTCAGAGTCCTAGGAGTTCGCCGCTGTTGAGGCTACAGAGGGCAAGTCCACATAACTCAGACTTTGTGTGAAGTGAACAACCAGTAAATGGAGGGGGGACACCTCCAAAATAATAATGTTTCTCTCCTCCAGTCCTCTCCCATCGTGATATTTGTGAATCCGGTTATCGGCTCCCCGCGCTCCTCCCTCTCCCCCGGGGGCCACCTCCCAGGTTCCGCAAAAATGCAGGAGTCAGCTCCGAGTATCCACGAGGTGTCACCCCCTTGTGTCTCTTGGTCGGCAGTACCCGTCGGGACTGCTCGGACATCTGCGTGCTGCAGCAGTGCGGAAATGAGCCCTGAACATAGTTTTACACACCCGCTACACAGAGACTGGGAGTCACTGCGAAAAACGTAGTGACAATTCCCTTCAGCGATTCATTTCTAAAAATGACTACTGTTAGGTCGGGTGTATACGAATGAGCTGTGCCGGAGTGTCACCCCTCGTAATTGTAGTCTTAGTCCCGTGTGTTTATCAATCCGGTAGCTTTGAACCGAACAATGTTTAAAACGTACCAGTCATTTCACTAACACAAGCAGATGTGTAGAGTAACACTATGCAGGATCTTGTCGGTGACCCTTGTTTTTGTGGTTATGTTATTATCATTATTTGTCGAAAATGTCTTCGTTATGCCTTTCAGTGACATGTCTGCTGCTCATTGGAATGCCAGTCAGCAGGTGCATATTCCTAGTGTTAGTGAAACAGTCGCTGTTACTGACAAATAGTGTTACCGGAGCTAACCTGAGCCACGCAAACCATTTGCCGTTTTTTGGCACATTTACGCGATACATTTAATTTGGTCTTCAAAACCAGGAATGTACAGCATTACTGTGCCATGCCTTTAAAATTGATATTTTTCTGTTTTTTATTTTAAATTCTAAATTCTAAACTGAATTTCTGTTATACAGATCACTACTTATACAAAGTTTTGTATAAGATGCTAAAACATTTTTTTCCCCATTGTTCTTTTATTTCATTATATCCTATCCAATTATATCCAATATCCTATTGCTGTAGCTTTTTTTCCGTTTATGTTTGTAACAATGGTTTTAACTATATTTGGATTGTCACTGTGACAGGGTGGGTGAGTTTATCATTATGATGGAAACCCTGAAATTAACTACAGCATCCCTTAACACACTACTGACAATACCTTATAAGTATTACCAAACACACAAGTAATATTTTGCACAAAATGTACAGTATTTAAAGCTAACTTGTGTCTCCTAGGCATGTGGTGCTGAATCATCTGATAGTAGCTCTACATTTGACTTTACACTGGGCTCCATGGGGTGCAAAAATGATTGATTCATGATCAACTTCATACTGTATGGTGTCTTGTCCTGATCAATTCTGATTATTTTGCCATTAGTGGTAAGTTAGCGGGACGTCTGTCTCAACAGTGGGATAATGGTCTTGGCCTGGGAGGTGGGGGGGAGGTCAGTGATACAGCGGCCATTTTGCACTGACTCTGTAGTTTTTGTCTCCTCTATTTATGTGCAAGTATTTTTACAGGTCACCTCTGCACTAGTGCCATCATGAGGCCAGCAGAAAGACAGCCTCCTGCTGTTCCTTTCCAACCCATCGTGCAAACTGACCCACTTTATGTAAATGTTCTGAATGGTTGAGGATCCCTTGCTCTCTGTCCCTTAAAGACTAAAATAAACGTCTTCAACGTACAGCTTTGGTGTTTTCTCTTCAAGATGCATTATAGAAAGCCTATGCCTGTGCTCAAAACAACGAACTGTGATGGTATAAAAGACAAGGGGCATCAAGTTAAAATGGTAACTATTTACAATAGTTTACAATAGTTTCACAGAAACAGTTTGCACCACAGTACAGAAAACGCTTTCTCAGTTAAGGGATAGGAAAACCCGGGACCAGGAGAAACAAGCTGTATCACAATGAGCATCGTTAAACATTGACTAATCGGATGTCTTTTAGGACCCAGACTAACGCCAGGAACCTTTGACAGAAGGTGTTGTCCAGTTCCCTCCAAGACGTGAATGTCCTGAGAAACAGCGAATGATTTTTTTAGGTCTTAAAACACCTTAAAATGAAAAAAAAAACATCACAACTTGGCTGATTGCTGGGTAGGAACCAGTTAACTAACATTTGTAAATACCAGCAGACGGAGAGAAACTTAGTCACTTTAAACTCTTGGAAAGTTACAAATCAAACATTCATTGTGTGTGTTAGTCGTTCCCTGGTCCAGTCATTGATTCTGCATTGTAAAACCCACGCCCTGGACCAATATTCAAGGTTCTGGGTCTATTAATACGTCACTCTACAGTATGGCTTTTGTATAATCGGTAACAACATGTTGCCCGCACAGAGAGGCTCAACAGCAGATGGCACATGAATAACAAAGCTTTAAATCTTTCACCTAGATTGCAGCAAGTTTTAAGGGGAAAAAAGTGTCCTAAAAAAAACAACACACCCCCCCCCCCACCACCCATTTGAATTGCTGCATATGGAAGTGGTTGAATACTGCTGTGAAACTCTTAGCTAGAGGCGGTGAGAGACTGAGGTGTGTTCCCCTGATCTGATTCTTCAGAGACAAACAAAACAAACAGTCCCCGCCCAAAGTGTTTAGCCGATATCCATGTCTCATTGTTACAAAAGACCAAAAACCACGGGGCTTAGCTGAGACGACTCATAGCAGCACATGCAACACCCTCACAGTGTTAACCATTCAATCAATCAAACAAACACAAACACAAGCGCGCGCGCACACACACACACACACACACACACACACACACACACAAACGCATGCATAATTTCAACTGGACACTTGAGAACAATCTCTCCAACGAGCCACTATTCCAGTTAAGATAGCTTTTTTTCCCCCTCTCGATACTCCAACAGGACGGCGACAGGTGTTCGCTTCCGTTTGTCTCTGAAAACCCTTTAAATGACACTTTGGAAAATAGACGTAGTTGTGAACAATACTACTCTAACCGCAACTTGAAAACGCCAAACGACAGAAAACACCTTTAATGACAATTGTCTGGTCATCTGGATCTGTTATCAGTTATCTGGGTTTTTAGAACTGTAAAATATCGTATTTATTTATTACTTTACTTATGGTGAAATAAGAACACCTCTTTTGAACGAGTAGCCGAGGCTGGAAGACAGCTTGTGAAGTAGAACGGGGGGGGGTTTGACAAAGCGCTTAGTTCAATTGTATCGATTCTTTCACAGTGTCTTAAATAACAAAACAGAAAAACAAACAGACGAAGCAGATGCTGACTGTAGTCTCTTATCCTACATCTTTGTTCTATTGGATTATACCTCAGCATAATACTATAGCACCATCTGAAGCAATTAACACTTTTTTTTTCTTTTTTTAATGGTTAACTATGTAGCATTAATGGAGGAATCTTAAGAGAAATCCAGTTTCGTCAGAAAAGACTTACCTGTCCCTCCCTACGACGGAAAGGTCAGATGGATTCAGAGCTGAGAACAAAAAGTGAGGAAAAAGTGCAAAGAGTCTCTCCCACAGATCCAAGCATGCACCATAGTGGGTGGCAGTTGTGAGGATTATTCTTTCTATAGGGCAGCTCAAATGTTTCCAGTGTTCATGAGACACCCAGTCCCCACAGTAGCGGTTCGCTGCTATGCTAATGTCATCTACAGACAGACTTTCATTCAGTGATTGCCTTACGCAGAGTCTGTAGGGAAGCAGAGACCAACCTTTGTAAATCTAAAATAGCAACCAACTGCTTTCAAATGGATTAAGGGCTTGGGATAGGTCCACCAAAAGTGTATATAGAAAACGTGGTTCATTGCTCACCGCGAGGGACAGAGACTGAGGAGTCCCAGACCTGATACTAGGGAGGGGTCAGTCTAGGAGGTGGAGGAGAAGCAGGAGAGGGAGTGGTCTGAGTTCAATGTTCAACTCAGGGTCAATCTAAGAGGTGTTTGCGCGGGCCCACACGCGAACGGTATGAGCGGCGTGCATCCGAGGCGCCGTCGGTCTCTCGGCAGGTCTGGCACACGTACGTCTCTGGCACGTGGCTCTTGCGGATCTTGGCGCACGACAGGTGGACCCAGGTGTTGCACTTGTTGCACTCTATCATGGCCCGGCCCGCGAAAGGCTTCATGCAGAAGCACGTGACCAGGTCCCATGAGTCGTCATCTGAGGAGACAAGAGGGAATCCACCGAGTCAAGTTTGGCCACTTTATCAAGCTCCGTACAAAATTCCAAAAGCATGCCAATAACAAGACCTCACCCGAGTCTACCATGATGTCCTCATCGTCTTCTGAGCCATCCTCGTCTCTGAACACCACCTGTTTCCCCTGGCGGAACACCGTTCGGTTCCCTGAAAAGCCGTCCATCTTCTGTACCTTCACCGTTCCTTCTTCAAGATCCCGACCATCCAAATTTCGATGCTCCTCCTTGGGCTCCTTCTTGCAGGGGGAAGGCCTAGGCAGACTCTGAGGGTGGAAGGGAATGCTGAAATCATCTTCAGGCTCTTCTTTGATCTTTAGTCCACCATAGGACACGGGGTACTGCATCTCTGGGGCCGTTGCATGGGCCTCCTGAGCCTCATCTACTTCCCCGGGCAGATGCTCCCTTTCCTTTCTCCTTTTCTTCTTCTTCAGCTTGTCAGCTTTCCTGCGGTCGTCTGGGTGGAGCGTGGCGATCGTTTGCTGCAGAAGTGAAAAAAAAGAGTGATGTATGTCAAAATAGATTAAAATGAATATATACATATTGAGAAGGTGCCATGAGACATCAATTCAACGGACATCTTTCTTGGTGAGACTGGACAATGTGGCTCCAGAATGTGGACGTTTCCTGCTCCTGTCCTGAGGGACCTTGGGGGGGCGCTGGGGACCAGAGGTCGGGGGTCCTGGGGTCCAGCCATCGCTGTCAGCTGTGCTGCCGGTACTGTTGGGGGGGCTGGAACTACTGCGCAGTGGAGAGTCCTGTAAAGAATGAATGGAGGGGTAGCAGTCAGTGAGTGAAAAAACGCATCAGTAAATAAAGCCTCGGATTAACATCTCTGCAAACATTCATCCAACAATAACACTCGTGTTTACCAACTAGCACATGGTCACTAGACCAAGCATTAGCATTATATATGTAGTGCTTTAGAGGCCTGAATGTGGGTACAGCCTTACATTGTGAAAATGTGTCTATCTTTGGTTCAAACGTTGATATTAACAGCTATGTCTTAACAGAATGTTGTGTATTATTATTATTTTTTTTTAATATGCTCTCTAAAGGCATGGGCATACTGTATTACCAAATGATATGTTCATTCCTTCACTAACCTGTACTTTTCAACCATTAAGCCAAACCACGCAGGTGGATATGTGAGGATGCCTGTAGATGAACCATCTTATTTTCTTACCTCTTGGGGGTAAGGGATGTACCCGGCGTAGGCCAAGACAAAAGTGCAAAACTTGTTAAAATCCTCCACTGTCCTCCTCCTCCTGTATGGCGGACTGAAACCCTGAAACAGAGTCGGCTTGTTTAGACATTGGCTCCGTCACACACTCGCTCACATCAACATGGCGTTTAACATTAACGAGAGCTCCTCGCCACACAACCACGACATTCAGGCTGACACTTGGCGTTGTTTCGGGAAAATAATTTGACAACAACATGCACACCAACATGGGCCGAAGTTTGATTAACTACATGGACGTTTCTCCACGGAATCGTCTGTGAGCCTCTCTACCAACCCCCCGCCAACGAGCACATCTGAAACGCACAGCTAACATTAGCTAGGTCGGCTAGCAACACACAGCAAATAAGTAAATGATGCTAAGAGGCTAGCTGATGGCCAGTGTCAGCGGAGTTTCAACTGTCAAACAAAACTATAGAGCCACACATTATTTTGCATCGAAGACAATGCAAGGGCCAAATACTCGTGAGTGTTGACCAGCTGTTGGCCGACAAATAAAAGACGATAACGTGAAGATGAAGCGTCGTTAGTCGGCGTTAACGTTAGCATGCACCGCATACGAGAAGAATTGTTTCGAAACCTTAAGCTAACGTTAGCTTCAGTTGTGCATCAATCAAATAAAACACTGACTGGAGCAACGCTAATGACCAACGCACAGGCACATCGTGGCTTTTAGTTGAGAAAGTTGACCACTAGAGACAAACTTGTCTGAATGCTTAACGTGTGTAACTTATATTATTTTGCAGCGGTGGCAAACATTATGTAAACATTAGCACGTTGAGCTAGCGCTAACCGACCAGAGGCTACTACACCGTGTGATGACAGACCTCAGGTTGGTTGACGACTTGCTAACGTCGTTAGCCATGACTGCAAACTACTCACTGTCAAACAGTTGCACAAAACACTCACCTCCGACTGAAAGGCGTGCGATGTCGATGGGGTTATGTCACCCATCTTTACCCAACACCCGACCACCAGGCGGGTTGGAAATAACTACACAGGATTACAGCACCGGCGCCACCGTAAACGCCGAGCTAACACCTAACGTTGTAGCTAACGTTAACGGTGCTCGGAGAAGCAACAGTGTTCACCCAGCGTGCCGCCGACGATAGATATAACAGGCGACCGGAACAGTCAAGCAGAGGCAGCCGCACGGGCCAGAGTGGTTAAACTGGAGATCCGTGTTCTCCGGTGTGTCCGGTAACGTCTCTGCTCCAGGCACTTTTCTGAGAATAGCCTGGGGAGCGCTTCACTTCAGCTGTCACCAGCCTGCCTCCTGGCCCCTCTGCTCTTCTTCTCCCACCTGTGTGTGTGTGTGTGTGTGTGTGTGTGTGTGTGTGTGTGTGTGTGAGAGGCCCCGGGCGAACCCAGCGCTGCTCTACCGCCCCCCACAGGCCCGTAGACACTCCGCTCTCGATCACCACTCACTCACTCACTCACTCTTTAGGATATAAATAAAATAAAGCAATTTATAAAAATAAAACATTTAGTTAACAACAACATGAGGTGTGTGGGTCATCGGGCAACGAGAAGGGGGAATGTCTACTTCGGAGGGAGCTGTGTTGCAGCTGTCTTTGGTTAATGTCAGATTACTACGGGTGAAGCTGTGTGTGTGTGTGTGTGCGCGCCTGTGTGTTATTTGTTTTTATCAGCTGGACAGAAAGACAGAAGAAACGCTGTGTCATGATTCACACTTCAGCCTCAGCGTGTGACAACAACCATTAGTCAGCGGGACGTGTCGGGTGGTGAAGATTGACCGGATGCAGTTGTTTTGAAACCGTTTACTCGTTGCTCTCTCTCTCTCTCTGCACACACACACACATACACAAAGGCACACACTGTCCTCCGGTGTCCCTCTCACCCCGTCGCCGCTGTCCTTGTTGTGATCATGGCTGTGAACAGAACGCACATCAGCGTGGCATATGCCTCGTGTGGAATGCTGGTGGGCTTCTCCGCTTTCCTGGTGTGGAACATTGTGTTCAAGCAGCCGTGGACCGCAGCCATGGGAGGACTGTCAGGTAAACGCCGCCGCCGTCTGTCCGACGGCTCCGCTCACCGTGTGTCCACAGCTGCTGTCCTGTGCACGTCAGCACTGACCCACCACGGACAGACTCAAGGTTGCACACTAACGGAAAGTCCACAGACGGAAACGCAGTTTGTTGGTGGAGGACAGCACAGTGAACTAATCAGCTGGGACATACTGTACAATTAACTACGTGGATTTTTTTCTTCTTCTAAATACCAGGGCAGTGTATTCTGGTGCTGGTTTTGCATTGTTACTGTTAATGTGTTACTGTATTCAGGTTTTTCTAAGTGCAACCTTGATTATATTATCAGTGTTTAAGTGTTTTTTTTTGTATGACAATGGACGTGGATGTTTGGTTTTATTAATCACGATAGAGCCTGTTCAGTCCAACAGTCTCAATTAGGTCACGGGTTGTGTTGTATACATACATCTGACCTTTGAGCCCCTGTGTTTCCTTCATATCTATAAACTCTGCACTCCTCCGATCACAGGATGAATAATCAGTTAGTGGTTGTTAAACACACCACATATAAGACACACTAATCTGTGTAGTCTTGTGCACGCACTTGTGAGTTGTTTCCACCAGAAATGATAAAATATGTAAAGATTTCCATCAGAATTAATCTCTTTTTCTCTCACAACTCAAATAATTAATTTATATGGGGATATAAATGGGAACAATGGTATAACAAAGCAACAGTTAGATTAAAATCGATGGGGTTAGGGTTAAATCCCCAGCAATGTTCTTTTAGTTTTTTAAGCGATTTAGACTTAGCTGTTTTGGTCTCTATCCCTCAGGTGTGCTGGCACTTTGGGCCCTGATCACTCACACCATGTACCTGCAGGACTACTGGAGGACCTGGCTGAAGGGCCTCAAGTTCTTCTTCTTCATTGGGGTTTTCTTCGCTCTCCTGGCAGTTGTGGCTTTCTTCACCTTCCTGTCTGTTGCCATCAGCAACAAAGAATGTAGGTTTTTGTTTTAAATGGTTTTCTTGTACCACCTTCCTGGGACAATTATAAAAAACTGAGCAGGTTTATCTCATCAACAAAGTGTTAGCAAGTGTCCTGTTTCCTCCCTTCATCAAAACGTGATTTTAGGGTGACTATTAGTGGATACATTGATTTACCCCACCCAGTTATGATGAATATACTGTATGTTTCACCATGCATATGTGTGAATATGAAAAATACACCGCTGCAGAGCGCTGAATGCGGATCTGTGTGTTTTCCTCCCGCAGCCCTGTCTGACCCTCGGAGTCTCTACCTGTCCTGTGTGTGGAGCTTCATGTCACTGAAGTGGTCCTTCCTGCTCGCCCTAAGCGCTCACCGCTACCGCAAAGAGTTTGCCGATATCAGTATCCTCAGCGACTTTTGAGAGAGTGTCAACAATGAACACTCGGACTCGAGCTCTACCCTCACTGCGCCAATTTCCCAATCTCAGGGTGGAACCTGAGAGAAGGTGGGGAAAACCCAAAGAGGAATCCGGGGAGAGTTTGAAACACTTGAGACAACTTCCAACAGTGGGGATCATCCACAAACCTCCACTAAACCTCCACTGCTCTGTCAACTTTCAACTTTTTTCCAGACTCATCCTGCCCTGTTGTATGTGATCTTTTAAAGATTTTGCTCTCCTACACTTTCACATCCACAAAACCCTGCTTAGTCATGCGTCCGCACAACTTATTCGTGACAAAACTATTTGAGAAAAAGTCACTTTCAATAAGGGGAATTACAGTGTTGCAGTTTTTCACGGTAGCCACTAGAGGACGCCACTCTTCCAATAATAAAGTAACATGCACAGTACATGTGGTTAACTTCCTGGCTTTCTGATATTACGTTTAGTTATTCTGCGCCTTTTATTTTCCTGTATCAGTGAATGAGGAAACAGTGAAATGTGTCACATAAGGTGAAAAAAATGCCCTTATGTTGTTGTACAACACAGCGCTTCTTTAACAGTGTGTCAGGATCATCCAAAATCCTGTTACGTTAAAGTGAATGGGTTCATGTGCATGTCCAAATAAGCACCATATGTCCTGATTTATTACATTTTTGAACTATGAAGGGGGAATTTTAATACAAAAAAATACATTTTTGCCTTATAACTCTGTTTAAAGATGGTCCTCAGCTTGTGTTTGATTCAGAGCAGTTGCATTATATTGTTTTATAATATATCATCCCCATTTATGTTTTTACTTAATGGGATTATTTTTGGGTGTATTACATATTACCATGTTGGAAATGAAGTATAACATTTTGTAGCCAAATGTATCCTTTGATTGAAGGTAGACCTGTGTGTTTCTACAGAATTGTCATAGTCATGTTAATAAAAAAATATGTTTTTTGACATCTCCTGCGCAGTTGTGCGTTTTTGCAATTCAATCCTAAAATAGCCAAGCCAGTGGCTGATAACTGTTCCGCTTTTATAAGAACGACTGTGTCGACATCTTTTACAGTTTCTGTTCCTATAAAAAAAACGAAAAAAAAACAAGGAAATGCAACAGCAAAAGAAAACTAATAATTATTTTGAAGTTTAGGGCTTGCAACATGGCGACGTGTCAAGGAAGTAGATTGGAGGTGCTACACATTCTTTTCCTTTCTAAGTCCGGGTCAGGAGGGTCAGTTCTGGGCATTAGAGTGGGATTTGGGCCATGAGAGGAATGAACCATTTTTTTCCCACCCACCTGAGCCACATTTATGAAGAAAAAACACCCCACAGCATTGCAATCGCGACAGTAAATGCAGACCAATAACCTGCACTTTGAAGTGAGGCAATTATTCCATCCATCCACATTTTTATTTTGTCCCTCAAAGGGAAGGAGGGGGTTGGGTCTGAAGAGTTTTTGGTCTACGGTTTTGTAGAGGCAGCAGTCTGATAGAAGGACTTTGAAGTTGATTTGAAAAATATTCTTACGCTGCTATCGGTGTTTGCTGCATTATAACTCATGAAGGTGAGAGAGGTGGAATATCTGGTAGAAAAGTTTGCGGTTCTCAAATCCATCCTGCAGCTGTTGAGAAGACCAAAAACGCAGACCATGCAAATGACTGAAGAAAGTGAGCGTAGCATAGTGTTGAATTATTTACTGGATACATCGATAACTTTGATCCTCGTGAGGACACTATCGTTATTTCACTTTCTTTGTTGCTTCCCTGCATCCGTCCTCTGGGCTTTAAGGACATTTTTTGGTGGTACTTATATCTTAATTGTGTTACAATGGTTGGTTTGTAAGCCCCCAGAGTCTCATTGCATCAAGGTAATTGCCATGTTGTGGTTAAATCACCATGGCAACATTTTTTATCTGGCCGTTATAAACTTCGACATTAAGAAACTGAAAAACAATCTCGCTCACTTTCCACTGAGCAAGCTGGGGGCTTTGGAACCAAATGCATCCTATTAAGTTTATACACCATCCTGTAAAATGTGTGCGCAGGCCCGTGTGTGTCTGTGCGTGTGTTGTTTGTGTGGTATGTAAAGAGAGGGAGGGCTCTCATTTCATTCAATTATGGGACTCCTTTCTACTCAAATCAAGGAAGGAAGTTGTCTAAAGTGTTGACTGGCAGTCTGGCAGAGTGCGGTGAGGCTGGAAACAATAGTTTATACATTCAAATAACACAAATATCCCTAAACATCCTGGACAATTACATACTAAGGAGCGGCGGTATCCTAAAGCTTAACAAACAACCTACAGGGCAGAATCATACATTTGCTTTTCACACACGTTTCACCACAGATGACATCAGAATCCGAGTATTACAAATCCATCCTGGAGGACACAGTCGCACATCAACCTGTCCTGCCTCTCACACCTGTTTACATTGACGTACAACACAGTGCTGGAGGAGGTGTTGATGTATTTCACTCCACTAAAAGTCAAAAGTATCGCAGCCGTGATTTTTGCAAAATGTCACTGGAACCTTGTTTTCGTATTAATTCCATGCATATGTTGTAATGCCCGAATAATAAAGTATGCCAAAATGGACAGGGGCCAATTTGCATTATTACTTTTACTAATTCTTTTAAATTAAAAAGGGATATTTTCAAATTAAAAGCAGGAACATCACACTACCACATGTAGGACACATACGTAAAAGTCCTGCACTTTTAATTTTACCTACTTAAAACGTTTAAAAATGTCACCACCAAAAGTTATTTTACTACTTATATACAAAGGTTGCCTTATATCAACCTTGAACATGCAGCGTAGTAGCAATCTAAAATGGAAATACACAGAGTACACAGAGTAGTAAAGTGCAAGAACTTCAAATCAATCTGTGTATTTTGTCGCCGTCAGTCCAGATACAAGGTTAGAAAAAGGATTCACAGCTTTGTGTCTGGGCTGCGTGCTGGCTAGCATATTTCAACGCGAAATATGAACGTTGGCAATAATAATAAAAAATGGGAATCATTTGATCTAAAAAAAGAAGCATCAGAAGAGAGGAAAAAAAAAAAAAAAGGCCAAATGAAACGCAAACATCTTGAATTGGTCGGCAACCAGATGGCCTCTGACATTAAGAAGCTGCTTTGGCATTTAGAGAAGGCAAGTCCCTGAATGATTTCCGAGGAACTTCCGCAAAGTGTGGTACAAAGCCCGCAGATATTTAAGCAATATCCATAGCAATTTACTGTTTTATTTACAAACTGAAACATATGTTTCTAGACCTTTGTTGCCCCCCCCACCCTCCAATACCATCTTTTCTATTACCACACTGATTTACTGCCGCAAAATTTCTCACACACTATTTGATTTTTCCTTTTTCTTCTTTCCCCTTCATTTTTCCGCCTCTCTCTGTTTTGATCCTCCTCTCCCATCACTCACTTGTCGGTCAGACTCTCGCTCTCTCTCTCTCTCTCTCTCTCTCTTTCTCTCTCTCTCCTCCCTGACCTGCCTGCTGACAGCACAATGGATGCCCCACCTTTACGCTCGGCAATGGTGCTGTCAGCGGCCGGGCCTGGGATGGACACAGCGCACCAGATGCCCCTACCTTTACACTCAGCCATTGTCTTTCTTTTTTTTTTTTCCTCCCTCTGACTCTTGTGTTTCTGTGCACGATGCCGTCCGCGCCTCTGGGACCACTGCGAGCTCGCATCTGAAACATTTTAGAGAGACACATATTTGCTGTTTTAGAGCACAAAGGGATATGCCATGGCAGAGGCCGTTTGAAGTGGCTTCACAGGGGGAACCAGAACCAGAGCGAGGGATTTGAGGAACCATAAAGAAACGTTAGCGCAATGCAACTTTGGTATGGTCATCTAATCTATGGGAATTGATTCAATGTGAAGGCGTAGCCCTTTGAAGCTGGCTCTGTTGATGTTTCTAATGCAATAGCTCTGTTGCAGAAATGCAGCATTCCTTCTCTACCTTGCACACAGTGCTGCACAGTCTGTCTGACGGGACTTGGATGCGTGATAGCGCCTAATTCCGGAGATCCCAGGTCGACACTGCTTCCAGTAACCACCATTTGAAGTGTGAGGTTGGGAGTTGGAGCGTTTGACTCCCTGCCAGACTCCTTATCTGAAGAACTTGATGTGTGCGGCGTGTGTGTGTGTGTGTGGGTGTGTGTGTGTGTGTTTCGGGGGGACTTAAAAAAAAAGAAATTGTATTCACATAGGGCCAAAAAGGTGTTGACTGTTATTTGAATTTCCATATATTAATGAACAATTATTTACATTTTGAAATCCACAAAATTAGGTCAGATTGGCCCTGGTCATCCGTTGTAAATATTTATATCGGCATCACCTCTCTTATGCAGGTCACAAATTCATGCGGAATTCAGCTCTTTCCAGTGGCCACGTGGTCAGCCCTGATCTGCTGCTGCTCACTGCGTCTTATTTACAAAAGAGCAAACTAAACATGTTGAATTTAAACAGCTGACTCAGCATTGAAAATGACTGTCATGTGACGATGGGCTATATATGGGGCTGTATGACATCACACTCTTTCTTCCTGATTGATTAGGCTCAGCACTGTGAACTATAGTAAGTCGCAGTGACAGATTGTGATGAACCTGCAAAGACGTCCTGTCCTGTTTTTTTTAACCCCGTATAAGTTACACGCCAGCTGTTCTTATTATGTGTTGCCCCTGTATCACATTATCACATGCAGCCGGTGGCAATCACATGACCTGCTGTTAGCCCATATGGACATGATGTGATGCAACCTTCGAGCAACCTTTCACGTACAATACATGCGGGTGGACTGAGACACACAAACTGCTTCTGTCTCATATATGATGAAAAACTTCAGAAAGAAATGTCAAATCAAAATTAAACAATTCAATTTCTACATAAAAATCAACAAAATGACGGCTTGTTTCAAAAAAAAAAAAATCAATTGCTAACAAGAATTTGTGAATAATGAAACTGCTTTTCACACAGTCTGCCTTGCAAACAAACGCCTTGGTTTACACCTTGATATCCTACCCAGCAATATAAAACACAAAGAAATATACATATTGAGGAAATGTAAAATATAAACATAGCGTACTGTACTGTAAAAATGTTGAGGGGTGCATGTCTCACCTGTTGTCAATAATGATGCAACGCCGCAGGTTTGGCTTCACCCTTGAACCGTCGGTCAATAACTGTGGCCCTTGTCACGTCCGAGACCACAGCTCGTCGTCCTCCTCTCCTTTCTCTTCTCTCGCCACCCAGCCTGTCCTCATTATTCCATATTTCCAATCAGAACATATAGAAGCCATCCACTTGTGTGCGCTTGCTATGAGCAATGAGGCCAACCACAGGTCACCTGGGGCGGGTCGTCAGCTGTAAACTGCACTCAGCTGTGTTTGGAATTATTTATTATTATTTCACTCTCAGCATGTTCGTATGTTATTTTCAATATATGCTTAATGTGGCTGCAGCAAAAAGAAAATACCTTGTCCTCATCATTCTGTTTGAATGCGTTTTTAACAATTTTGAACAAAGCGTGCGGCAAAAGCACAATATTTTGTACTATGTGTCAAGCGTCGCTTGAGGGTACTTGGCAATCTGAAATGTATTCTTCCATGTAAATCTAAATTCTGTCTAAAATGACTTGTTTAATATGTTTCAATATACACGCATGAATCAATTAAATCTAACTTTCAAGCCCATAAAGATTTCCTTATCACAGAAGCGAGAACCGAAACTCGCCTTAACTTTACGCGGTCCACAGAGAAGGTTGGCTCGTAACCATCGCACGTCTCCTCCTGACTGGACGTTCCCCCGGTGAGCCATTTCAATCTCTGTCCTAACCTGCTGGCCAGAATACACTAGCCCAGCGTGCTGTATCCCCAGCTCAGCTGTGAGCTCCTCTGGGACTGGTTGTAATGTGCCATGGACGGACCCCAGCACTTAAACACTGTAATCAGAGCCAGAGCAGGATATTGGCTAAATTACACATGAAAGCAGGGACATTTGAAGGAAGCTCGAGCACTAAATATTATGATAAATTACGGTCAAGTACGAGGAGATAAGTCGGGGCTAAATAAGAATAATACAGGCTTGCACGCAGCGGGGGGAGGAGAGTGTTTTTTATCGCGTGATTGTGGTTTTAGACGTGAAAAAACCTTTGTCGACTCGCATCTATAAACATCTAGATCTTCATCGGCATGGAGCTTGTCGCCGCGGGTGTAGATATTCGAATGTTCCTCAAAGTACAAAAAATAAAATAAAAAAATGCCACACGTTCCCAGCTAAAACTGCGAGGCAAAACAACATCTCCCTCCATAGGCAGACCTGCTCCGACTTTGGCAGGAAGATGTTTACATAGGATCCGATTGATCAAAACGCTCATTGAGAAAATGACTTTTGACTCTGGGGCTTTTAAGGAGACCTCATTCCCGTTGACATGTTAGTTATATAAGATAAGTTAGGACAACTCAGAAATTAGGTTTTCTTTAAACATGCTTCTGTGCTCTGTGCCAACAGCTAGTGGAGTGGAGTGGTGATTATCATTTTTCTTATTTATTTTTTGCTCTTTTCAATTGTTGCATTTGAGAGGGTTTTATTTTAATTTTTTTATCTTCAGATATATTCAGATGGCCAGGTGAAATATAACACTCAATGCAAACCAGCTCGCCATGGAGAGTGGTGCTATCATCTTCTCACATCTGACTCAGGTCAGGTAGCCAAACTATGCCTCTCACTTAAGTGATCATCAACTGGAAGAGGCAGGTGATAAACGCGGTTCCGTGTTTTTTCGGAAAACAAAAAAACATTGCCCCTCATCATTATTTTGCAAAAGGGAGTCTGCCCCCCCCCCCCCCCCCCCCCCCCCCCCCCCCCCCCCCCCCCCCCCCCCCCCCCCCCCCCACCGCAACCCCCTTCACCCAACCCGTCACCACCATCCCCCACCTAGTATATACCTTCACCCCTCAGCCCCCCACCCTGCTCCTCCCGAACCCCTATAAGTGGATACCCCACAGGAAGGGCTTCACCAGGGGGGAAATGGGTCCCAGATGTCTGCCTTTGTGCCACTATGGGCTCCTCGGGAGGGATGGAGCGGTGGAAGGATGGGTATGAGGGAGGGAGGGGAGGGGAGGGGAGGGGAGGGGAGGGGAGGGCCGAGTGTTTCTGTGCACACAAACATCAATAACAGCAGCCAGGAGGGTGAAGAAACTCCCAGGGTGAAGGTGAGGAGGAATTTAATGATTGGTTCCTTTCTGTCGGGCCGGTGTGGATTTCCAAACGCATCGCGTATGATTGGTCACACCGGTGCGCCCCCTGACCAGCTGAGAGCGTCGGTGCACAGCTCCGACCTTTTGGTATATGACGATAATTGAACTGACTGCATTACGGACTGTTTCCCCCCACCCCCCCCGTACTTCAAAGTTCCAACATGGCCGCTCCGCAGTGCTTTATTTCAGTCCGGGGCCAAACCATATGGTTTAGAGACAGATATAGACAATACATCGGTCTTCTTTGATATCCAACTCCCACGTGTGTATGTGTAAGCCTATATATATCTATATGTATATAGATATATATTGTTATATATGATGTATTTTCATCTCCAGAAAGGGTTAATTATGACCCCCTCGGAAATAAAACGAAGAGGAGAGCAGGACCTGAGTGTTTAGTGAAACATTATGTCAGGACTCTGACAAGGAAATGAAATGTGCAACATCAATCAGCCTATGAGGACAGAGATCAAACGAGCCTCCACACTCCTGCATCTGGTTCTGTTTGGACAGCCTCACTCAGCCCCCCCCGCCCCCCCCCCCCCCCCCCCTTCTTTCTCCCTCTCCTTTCTTCTCCTTTTCTTTTCCCCCTTCCCTATTCTCTCTCTCTCTTTCTTCTTCCCCTCTGTTCTTTCTGTGTGCCACGACATTCCTGTTGGACTACTCGCTTCGTTAGCTCATTTTTTCCATGGCGGTGGCACACAGCCACGCTTTGCTCAGAAAGGTAAGCGGCAGCTCCCGAGATTAGCCGCGGCAACAATGACTTTCCTGTCCCTCCACTGTCTCCACCAGAGCTCCCAATAAGCCCCATTTCTAATACCAGTTAATCCCGAAGTTGACTTGGCCTGTTATGTAAATACAACCTTGTATAATTCACTGTCTCTGTCCAAGGCCCGGCTTTGATGGCCAGATGAGTTTTTTTTTTTTTTCTTACTTTCAAGTTGATTGAACCCAACTGGGATCAAGCCACTTTCCGTTCAACGTCGCTCTCAGAATGAAATATAAACCAGTGCAATCATGGGGCTCATCAAAAATCTTCTGAACCGCTCTCTCTGCACATGCGACCCTTCAAATGCGGCCGCAATCACACCCAAATTGTCGGCTAGGAGCTGTCGAGCAGCTTGTAGCGGATGATATGGGATTTAGTTACAACCCGTGTCATGTTTGTTAGTCAATAAGACCCGTTTCTGTCGAAAAACGCCTCTCTGCGTCTCCAGAGCACAGTAAGTATATATCCGTCTTGGAAACACGAACGATGACATGACTCGAACGACGATGTTTTCGAGGTGTTGAAATGTAAGCGGTACCATTAAGTGTGCTGTCATCCAAGAAAGACCACGATTTCTGCATCTCCGAGCGGGCGGAAAACTCCCCGCAAGATTTCTCTGCAGTGATCCGCACATGAGTCACTGTGACGCATGGAGGTATAAATGGCCCCGATGTTGGGAAATAGATTGGGATTCTGAAGTGGATGTACGTCACACTTGTGTCATTGTTTCAGTTAGCAGGTTGTTCTACCTCGGCGGACTCGACGCAAGGCCGAAACAAACACGAACCTGAGCTGCACGCTGACACCACCCCCCCCCCGAGAAGAACCTGCTGTGTCACGACTGCGGACGCGCGGAAAAAAAACCCAAAGAGTGTTTAAGTGGCAGCAGACCCAGATGGGTTCGCGGCGTGAAGGTGGAACATGTGTCGGCTCTGCCTGGAGGACATGGATGGCACAATTAGGTGCTCTCTCACCTCTGCAGACTGGGGTCACCGGGCTACCCAGGTCAGGGGTTATTTAGGGTCCTGTCTGTGCTGCCTTCCTGATCCGACACACAGGGGAAGGACAGCTGACGTCAGCGGCGATGTCGGAGGTGTTTATTTATTCTTAAACACACACTGCTGTTCAGGTGTTTGGACGCTTGAGTTAAACATTGTCCATCTGATTCCCATAATCCCCTTCCTCTCAAATCCGCCGCGTACAAACAGATTTATGAGCAGCCCTATTTTTGATTTGGAGGACTTTAGCATCGGCCCCGGCAACATTTATGCTTTGTGCCATTTGCAAACACAAGTTCCACATCATAAAGTGCATCATTTAACCCATAAATCCGCCCTCAGTCTTTTAATCCAAAGTATTTTTTTCGTTGACTTTGCCAACGCTGTGACCCGTGGTTGGACAGATTTGTTTTCCGGCATCTGGCTATCAGCACGGCAAAGAGCATGGCCGATAAACGGTACCGTAAACCCGCGCTTGTTCGCGTGTTTTCGGAGAAATGAAAAAAACACTACGCACTACTATCAGCGCATATGATTTATGACTTTGCTGTTGCACATTTGCTGTAAAACATTTTTAAAGAATCCAAGAGAGTATCCAATAGGTAGGGGCATGTAATTATCAAATGAAAGTAATATATTCATGTTCAAGCAACCAGTGACCGCAGTCAGAAATAAAAGGTTTAGGCTGATTCCTATTTTGACAGTGAACTGATGAACAAGAATGCAGACGCAGGGCTGCATGTGGACCGACGCTCCAGCCCAATCTGGAACCAATAAGCCTCAGACATCCCTGCAACATTAGACACAGCCCTTCTGATTGGCTGAGAGCGCCACTTACCCCCTGACTCCATCACCCGCCCAGCCAACGCTCGCTTCCTGCTTTCCTGCCTGTCTCGGAATGGACCTCGCCCTCTGGAAGTCCGGCGAGCCAATGAGAAGTGCCCGCAGGCACTGGGTTAGCGTTTGGGTATAAAAGAGCTGGAGGTGGAACTGCCTGTCAGATGGTTTGTTGTTGTACCGAATGCCAGGGTTGAGAGGGGAATGTGAAAGCGAGACATTTAACAAGATAACTGGGGAGAAAGAAAAAGAAAAGGACAGCCAGAGCAACGTCCAATCAGATGGAGCTTCAGCAGCCGTAACTTTGTTTGACGGAGGGGAAACCACTTCTGCAGCGAAGGCTTGCCAAGCTCGGGTTTGTTGAAGCCGTCAGCAGGCGCGAGCGGTGAAAGAAGACTCCGTCTTTGCAGTGGAGCGTGGACGGTCGTTGGTGGAACGCTACAATGAGAGAAGAGGTGTCCTGCACCAACTCCCCTGAAGGAGGGCTGGGGGCCAGCGAGGAGGAACTGGAGAGGGGATCGAAGAAGAGCCTCCAACAGGGGAGAAAGCGCTCCCCGTTTCCCAAGAAGGACAGCCTGGCTCAGACGGAGGAGAGCAGCACCGGCAGCCCCACCAGCCTGCTGCCCGCCGGGCCCAAGCGACCCAAGAAGAGTCCCTCCACCGTGGTGTCGTTGGCCCCCACGTCGCTGGGCCCCAGGCCGGACCAGCCCTTCGAGGACCTCCACTCCCAGCGGGTCATCGCCAACGTGCGGGAGCGCCAGCGCACCCAATCGCTGAACGACGCCTTCGCCTCCCTGCGCAAGATCATCCCCACGCTACCTTCAGACAAGCTGAGCAAGATTCAGATCCTGAAGCTGGCCTCGCGCTACATCGACTTCCTGTACCAGGTGCTGCAGAGCGACGAGATGGACGCCAAGCTGGCCAGCTGCAACTACCTGGCCCACGAAAGACTCAGCTACGCCTTCTCCGTCTGGAGGATGGAGGGGGCCTGGGCCATGTCCGCCAGCCACTAGGACCCAAATCACCTAAATCCTCTCGTGTCCACATCTCCATCCCCCCCGCCACCTCTGTCTGTGTTTGCGCCCACTTCCTGACCCCCCCCCCCCCCCCCCCCCGATCTCCATCCTTTCATCTCAAACCTTTGCACACGTTTTTCATCACGCTCAGCCTCTGTGCCCTATAACGCTTCACTCCATTAACATCCACTGCGTTCTCTAACACCCCTACGTGGACACGTGCAACTACGTCTTCCCGCAGTGCATCCTGTTCCTCTGCGTTGTTTCCACCTCCACTCTTCTCCCCTGTCAGCCCCACAGTTTAGTCCGGTGCAAGAAGACGCTCCGCTGCAGCCCGACAGGTATGCACACAACCGACAGACACCGACAGGCCTTCGCACACGTTACACATAGCAGTGTGGAGACACAAGCTGGAAACACCACATCCAAACATGCGTACACGCTCCTGTGTTCCCCACGTCTTCAGCACATGGACCCGAATGCATGCGCTAGCGTGCCGCAATAATATTTTCACGCTGAAAATAGCTTTTACGTCAGCCTTTAGGACAACGTGTAAATACTGCTTATAGGCCGAAACGATCTACAAATGTGTCTTTAAAAACTAGGAAAAGGAAAAGAAAACAGGGAACAACAAAAGATCCAACAATTACATCCAGAAATGTTCTACATTTATATATTGATCTAATTTCCCAACTGATCACGATAAAGGCATCACACAGTGGGAAGGATTTCTCTGGAGGACAGTTGCGATCTTAAAAACAGTCAACAAATGGCTGTGTATTTGTTCAGTGAGCAATGATGAAGTTCAACGCAACTAAAAGAAACAAAAAGCAAATAATAAAAATCCTCCTTAGGATATGCCGCATAAAGATAGTATAAACAAAACTACACCCACACAATACTGCAACGGAATAATACAAATTGTAGAGTTATGATAGATATGCAAATACGAAACAAATGTTGTCTGGCTTTTTAGAAACATATAATAAAAGATAATCTAATCTGATTTAGAAAATAGCAAAGTAATTCAGTTAATTTAATATAAATATGAAAAAAAATCCAGTTTACCATTACAATACTGCCGATTATTTTCAATAATTTCATAAAGCAGAAGTGCTTTTAATTCCTCAGTAATTACAATAACTACTAAAATTATTCAAATTTTATAAAGGCCTTGCAAATCCCAGTATTGTTAATTGTCGGCTCATGTTTCATTGTTTGTCGTCACATCGAACTATTTAACTGTTATGTTGCTCACATAAGTATTCAAGGGATTCAAATGTTGGGTCTGAGTCTGTTTGTGCAAATCATTCCGACATTTTGGGAGGGACAATCTCTGGAGACCTCTGCTATTAAATCAAATGAAATGTCTTCAATATTACAACAAAAACAGTGGAAATTAGATCCAAGCAAACTCAACTTATATGTGATGTATCTAGCTTGTATATACAAAAATGCCACGTTAAATTGTGGATAGATAAGCTAATAGAAAAAGATTAAGATAATAAATGTACGCAATAAATAATGTAAAAAAAAACAAAAGCAAAAAAAGTAAAAATTCGGTAAATTCTACTTAAAATAAACAAATCCAGTTTATGAAGAAAAAAAACTTGCCTGTTTTTTGTCCTCGTAAATACGCAGAGAGTAAACATCTGTGTTTTCTCAGAACACTGTGATTAACATGAACAACTCCTCTATTAAAACGTGTGTCCTCAGACTAACAATGCCGGAGCTCGGGCCAAAATAAAATAAAACACCAAATACAATAGTTCACACGATGAATGTTATATATCAGAAATAACATGACCAAAGGTAGAGCACAGCATTTAAAAAAAAGAAAAAAGAAAAAAAAAGAGCTCCTTTGAGCCCCTTGGTTCCTCTTTCCCCTTTATTAACTCCAATGAGCTAACAGCACATTATCCTGGTAATCTAAACTCTGCTGCTCCGGTGTTTGACAGACCTCTGATGCATTTATGACAAATGTTGTTGTCCACAATCTGCAGGATTGACTTCACACAGGGTCTGGCTTTTTTCTGCCGTTTTAACAGACACCAGATTCCTGCACAGGTACAGCATGAAAGGAGGGAAAGAAAGGGAGAGTTTAAAAGAAAAAAAAAAAGCGTAGACACATCACCCTCTCTCTCTCTCCCTCTCTCTCTCCCTCTCTCTCTCCCCCTACAGCCTTGCCCTCTCTCCTCGGGATCTTGTATCGTGCAATCAGGCCCCGCCGGGCCCCAGACAAGCAGGAACCTTTAGATTGGAAACAGTTGTGTGGTATTAGGAAGGTGTGTGTACCAGGGTTGGGGTCAGGCACATGGGCTTGTCAGCGCATGTACATGTGTACTGGTGTGTATGTGCGTGTGTTTGTACTGGGCTTTAATTAGCGTGTGTGCGCGTGCGTGCGTGCGTGCGCGCGCGCGAACACATCTGCAGATTAGTAAACAGGAATACGCTCACAGCCGTGGTTTCGGTGATTGTATCTCGTTCATCCGCTGGTTTTGGTTTTTTAGACTTGGAGTTACAGAAAAGGCCGTCAGGAAGTCCTTTGAAAAGTGCTTCTTGCATTTAAATGCAAGAAGAGTGACGAGTTGTTTTGTGTGACGAGACAACCCAGACCCCAGAGATGGGTCTGTGTTGCTGTGCTGGAGAGAATACACACTTTTTGATCAGGTCATGGTAAACACATTGCAAACAGGCGCACACATTGAGACAGAAATCTGTGAGCCGCCACATAGTTGATTACAAGCACATTGTACACTGTGCAGGAATCACACACGCACACACACACGCACACACACACACACCCACACACACAGAGCCCCTGGCCATGTGCACACTGCAGGTGTTCCACTCAGCGTTATTATTAAACCTCCAGCGGCCTCTGCAGCAGACGTCCAGAGCTCCAGCAGGCGCTGCGGACCGAAAGTCAAGGCCCCTGCACGTGGAGCCGAGTGTCCTTGAACGCAGCGCGGTAGTTATTACCTTCCACTTTGTCTGCTCTGCCTGCTGTCATCAGCTCCGCAGGGGCCAAAACTCAAGGCCTGGTACTGACCTGAATTTGAGAAAGGAGATGAGGTTAGAGGGAGTCAGGATAACTTCAAAGATGGTGTGAGTGTGTGTGTGCGCGTTGTTTTTGTTTTAAACAGCACACATGTGTGGGATTATTTGTACTTTGCCCAGTCTCTCACTCGTGCACATGAATTGACACAATATGCAAAATATCAAGCAAGTCTTCAAGATGTTGAGTTGCGGCTTGTTTGGAAGTTGTTTAAAAGTTTTCGGGGAGCTTATTTACGGGGTGGACGAAACAAGTGTCCGTTGCGAAGACTATTTGTACGTTTTTGTCTGAAACTGAATTGGAGCGATTTAATTCATCTTTCATTTCAGTATGTACAATGACAAATGACATAGAATAGATGGAAAAGGCCCCAAAACATTTTCCTTGATGTGTAAACAGGAACATAAAAATGGACTGTGGGCAGTTCTGCGCATTTGGAGGAGGATGATCTTTGAACATGTGGGTGTCTGGCTCAGCATGGAACTTTCAGAATGAGAGGATTGTTTAGTTTGAGTTGAGAAAAAAACAAAAAAACAATACTCTCCGTTTTGTTTATACTACAATCAAAATGTCTGTCACAGCTCATTCCTCTGCCGGAACTTCTGGCTCTGGTGCGTCCGTGTGTGTGTGTGTGTGTTTTACAGTTTGGACTGATCAGCTGTTGGAAGCCCTTCTGTACATATCAAATCTCTGGCTTTCACTCCTGACTGATTTGGTACCAGATGTAAAGTCCTCTGCGGCTCATCTGCGTTTTTTTTTAAAGGTCCCATCCAGAAGTTGTGGCTTCTGATACTCATCTTTATTTTTGGAGAGACAAACTGGGAGTGCAGGTGGAAGGGGTTGCGTGTTTGTGTGCGTGTGTGCATATGACTGCTGGGAGCACATGCGCTCGTGGATGTATTTGTGTGTGTTGGCCTTCCTCACACAGCTGCAGGGAGAGAGCCACGGAGGGATCACTTCTGGTTTGACACGTAGGCAACCGACGTCCACGCGACTCAAGTGCATCGGGATCTGTCAAACACTCCCAAAGAGCCACAAAGAAAATGCACATCCAACCAAACAGAGAAATAGTTGCTATAAAATAAAATATCTCCATCCAAAGCAGACATGTCGGACTCTGTCACTACCAATAAAGTCTCTGATACAGAGAAGCTGAACGTTAATAAGCAAAACAAAAAAAAAAAAGGAAGAAAAAGGCTGTCAAAAATAAACGCTTCATTTTATTTCCAAAAAGCAAATGAATACAGCAGAGGAATACAGCTTACCCATTCGTCCGTCTCCGTTGCAACCTGTGTCAATTAACACGTTCATGCTTTTGTGGGATAATGAAAGTCATGTGACGTGAACACCCGACGCGACTCCTGCCCGCTGTGTTCCTCCCCCCCCTTACAGGCACGCTGTAATTAGGCCGAGCCGAGAGCGGCTCACATGAAATGTTTGCTTGTTAAAACCAGAAGAAGTTTAACATTAAGGAGCTGCAGGGATTTTTTCTTTACCACTTTCCACTGAGCACAAGTGTCAGTTTGTACACATGCCGCCTCCTCACACTCACACACGGCTCGTTATCTAAAACCTACTGATTGTTAACTCCTCTGTTCCCCCCCCCCTCTCTCTCTCTCATCTCGGCAGAAAATCAACCAATGGAAAATTCTCAACCATCAAAGAAGATTTTTTTTTTTTTCCCGCCTAAACCCCCCCAAACCTACTGATTGTTAACTCCTCTGTTCCCCCCCCCCTCTCTCTCTCTCATCTCGGCAGAAAATCAACCAATGGAAAATTCTCAACCATCAAAGAAGATTTTTTTTTTTTTCCCGCCTAAACCCCCCCACCCCCGACCACCGCCTTTTTTCTATCATTCATTTTATTTTATTTTTTGAACCCCTCGTTTTTTTTTGGACACACGTTTGACTCCTGACACTGAGATGTACTCTTGACTGCAAACATTTCTTTTTTTTTTTCTTTTTTGGGTTCCGAGTGTTTCTGAAACACGGGCGAGGAAAGACAGGACGGTCCAGTCCATCGATGAACATTTTTTGAACTGACGCAATAACGAGACCGAAAAAACACACACACACACACACACACACACACAAACAGCTGGCCTGCGGAGACAATGAAACAAAATGGCTGCTGGTTCGAGTGCCTTGGGTAACACCGTGATAACCATCATCCACCCGGATGATTCGCTGCCAGACAAGACATTAGGATGACTAATGATAAACGGCGCAGTTGATGGTTAGAGGGCGGTCACAGCCAATGAATGTTTACAGCTAAAATGCTAATAAGCTAATCGCTCTGGCTCTCGAAGCCCCGTCATGTGGGGAGCAAGGAAGAGCACGAGAAATCTGATGCAGATCTTCTACTTTGTTGTGCTGTTGTAACTGGATAGCTTTCTGTGTATTTTTTTTTTTTGGGGGGGGGGTCTGTTTGTGAATTTGATGTATGCACACTGAATTACTTCAACTCTGCTTCTTCGTTGTAGTTGGCTTTCATGAAAAAAAGACGTCCATGTGAAAATGACTTAAAACCACTGATCGCAGTACCGCCCCTACTCGGCCTCCGTTTATCGTGCCTTTCATTGTTTTTCCGCGATTAGCGAGCGAAGCCGAAAGTTGTATTTGTAAAATGCAAAAATAAGCGTATGTCTGCTATTTCCCCGCGGCTTTAAAACAGCTTCGCAAACTTGCAGTGACTATTTTCAATAAATGATCAAAAAGAGAGGGTAAAAAGAAAAAAAAAAACACTTTCTGACCTGATGATGAAGTGATCACAGCCACGGTATAAAGGATTCATTTATAACCCTACTTTGTCTAATTACTGTTCGATGATGCCTTTTTTGTATTGTTTTGCATTTCCATTTGATCGTGTCTATTGTGTCACTTCCGGAGGACAATAAAACATTTTCTTGATGCTGTAAATAAGTGTGATATTTTGATCGGGCATGATACGTACCATAAATGACACGTCGGCAATCGGAAATTCAAATTTGAGAGGACGTTGGGGTGAATTCGCTGGGATGCAAGAACAAAGTTCAAAACAGCATGTCATCGTAAATAAATGAATCATCTTATTCAAATCAATATAATTTACCTTAATAAGGAATTTTGGGGTTAAACAACAACAGTAGAAAAGACAAAAAGCAGACAAAAAGTCATTATTTACACTGTACAGAAAAAAGCTCGGGGACAGTCGGTTCTGATCAAACCAAATATGCATTGCAATTGTTTTTCTGTTTTTTTTAGGTCCAGTTTGCTGAAGGTGCCGACACAAAGGTTGTTCAGCACGACCGTTCAAGGCACAGGTACTGATAATTTGGTCTCTAAGTACGCATAGGGAAGATTTATTTTTAAGCTCGAATACAAAAATAAGTAATTTGCCTCAAATAAGACGTGATACATGTCAACACTCCGTCTCCTGCATGGTGAGGCGGATCCCGACAGCTTTTGGGTTACATGCGCAATGCAACATGAGGAAAGAAAAAAGAGCAAACACACCGGGGGGAGAAAAAAAATAAAAAATCCATAGCACCGTCACAATCGTGTTAGACATGCAAAGAGCACTTCAAAGACCGAATCTGAATATATAAATACGGGTCTGTAGTTGTTGTTTTTTTTTTGTTTTTTTTCCAGAGAAATGAATTTGTTTATACATCCATCCTGTGCTTTTGGTACTGTTCAACTGTTTGCATAGAAAAAGAAACATTCACTAACTCTTCAAAGACTTTGAAGTTCTTTAAGCCATGCCAGTCCAGGGACGGCACATTGTTCTCATCAAAAAAATTGGTTGCGCTTTAACCTGTGTCCAATTGTACTGTGTGGATAGTGGACTATCTCAGTATTATTGCTCCATCCTCACTGCTAGAATGTCCTCGTTTGGTCCGGGAAGCCGTACAAAACCCTGACGCCGACAATAAATAAAACGGTGTCACAAACCAAAAAAGAAAGGACCGCTCACTTTAACCTTGTTAGTAAAGAACTGAATGTATAAAAAGGAATAACAAATAAGAAAAATACAGCAGGAATGCTCATCCACAGGTAGAAACACTGGTCCACTTAATACGATAAAAAAAAAGGTTGGAGGTTAAGACCCAAGTCATTGTGACCCCTCCCATCCTGAGGGCAACATAAGTGCACTTTGTTTGTGTGTGTGTGTGTGTGTGTGTGTGTGTGTGTGTGTGAGTCCGCCAACATGTCAAAGTCAGAGAAGACAGAGAGGATGTGATCTGCATTGTCATATTTACAGTCATCCGAGTGGCCAAGCTGCACCGAGGCATCTTCTCCTTCTTAACTGACGTGTGACTAATCTCTTTAAGGAGGTGATACATTCCTCCCCGTGATTTTTTTTTTTTTGAAACTCCAGTGACAAGAGGCATTAGCTCTTCGTTGTGACCTATGCCACAGATACAAACTACAGTATGTCTAGATAGGTTTAGGATGAACCTCTGACGTGTCTTCTTAAGTCTGTCCAGGAGCGATAAGAAAAAGTGCAGCAGTCTGGAGACTGGCTGCATGTGTTTGCCTGGCAGACGGAAGAAAGAAAAAGGAACAAAAAAAAGAAAAGAAAAGAAAACTAGAAAAAAGAGATTTAAGAAAATATGTGGACATACAAAACAATATGAAACATATGTATCTCAGACTTCACTGTAGCTTCACTCTGGATTACTGGATTCATAAACAGAAAAAAAATGAAAAAAATCTCGTGCGGACGTTCACAAAAAAAAATGTGTGCCACAGTTCGAATGAATTAATGTTCGGGCTAATTCAAAAATATGAGCAAATGAGACGCTTGATCGCCATCACGCGTCTCCTCCATCTTGTCCGGTTCACATTACGGAACGGTGCAGTGCAAAAAAAAAAAAAAAAAAAACGATCAGAGAGGATCTCTTCCTTCATTGGATCTTTGTCAGATGAAGACGAATGACATCATCATAGTGGGACGCAATTTGGAAGTACAGAGGAAGTGTCTGCGCTCCCTCACAGGCACGTCCCTGCAGGGAAGGGACGGGTGATTGGCCTCGGTGAGCCTGCGTGACCTTTGAACCCCAGCTCCAAGGTAACAGCGGTCCCGAGTGGGCACGCGCGGGACTTTTGGGAATTGTTAAGGGGCGAATGTTTCAAGTCACGGAGCTGTGTGTTCTCGTTGCCAGCTTCCGAAACGCTACATGGGTGGACGTCCTTCATTCATCTGCCCGTCCGCGTCACTCTTGTCAGTTTCTTTCTTAGTTCAGCATCTCCCTTCAGGAGGAGCCCGGGGAGGTGTCGTGAACATATGAAAGTTTTACAGGTTGGTTGTTGCTCAGTGTGTGTGTGTGTGTGTGTGTTTGTGTTGGATTGTCAGGCCGTAGCCAGTAGTAATGCAGACGGAGTGTTTGTGAGGCTATGGATACAGTGGTTAAACTGAGGAGGACATCTGGTTCCACTGACGGCCCATATGCATATATCGCTGTGTTTGTGTGTGTGCGCGCGCGTGTGCGCGTGTGTGTGTGTGTGTGCCCATTAAGACTTGGTTGAAGGCAGCTAAAGACTCTTTCTTCAGAGAGAATCCCTCTTTCTTTGTCAGTTTCTCTGGCTGTTTCCTAAAACAAACAAGAGAAGAAGACATTTCTGGACTACACGTTACGCCACGTACACTTTTGTAAAGGTACGAAAGCAGAAAAATCTAAAACTTTACATCAGTCAGACAGGAGGGCTCCCATGGACAGCGACGCGATGGCGCTGACGGCCTCGCTGTCCGAGTCTCGTCGCAGCCGCCGCCTCTGGGCCTGCAGGTAGGACAGGCTCACCGTGGCGGGCGAATCCTTCACGCTCTGCCAGTACTCACCTGCGGGGAGCGATGAAGGGAGGAAGAGATGAAGAGGAGGGTGAGGAGGAAGGAAAACAGAGGAAAGGAAGATTAATGGCCTCAGTCGTTGGCATTTCACTGTTGTTCTCCTTCAGGGAGAGTGTCTGCGCTGCATTAATAAGAAGCGCTCGGTGGCGTTTGATCCAGCCGCTGTAGCCGTTTGATCTGGATATGAGCATCGACTGTGACACAAACAGCCCATGGTCAACCGATCCGTTTGATAATTGTTCGGAAAATCTAAATTCAAACTCTCCTCCTGCAGCTCTCTGCTCGAACCGCAGTCCCGTGACACACGGTGGAAGTAAAAATCAATCAGCGTTTGCAAATGTGTTCATCTACGAGCATGTGTGTGTTCTGGCTGTGCATGCAACCTCGCGTATATATATTCACCCGGGGACTGAATTATGGGCTTAGCATTCTTGCGGCTTTGCAAATATTTTTAATTAATCTAATTTGGTTGGGATAACATTTGTGCGCAATCAGGAGGGGATGTTGCGAAGGTCGTGTGCCAAAGAAGTGTTTGAAGATAATTGGAGCCAGGGTGGGCCTTGTGTGTGCAAGTGCGCTGTGTGCGTGTGTGCGTGTGTCTGTGTGTGTGTGTGTGTGTGTGTGTGTGCGCGCGCCGTGGTCTGTGTGTGGGACGGCAAGAGGGAGGGGATGGGAGACAAGGATGTAAAGGAGGGGAGATGGCCAGAGAGCAGGACTGAGGGGACAGTTAGTGAAGTTACAATATAAAAGAGACCAGTTGTTGAACAGACATTCAATACATCACTCACTGTATCAATGTAAAATAAATAAATAAATAAATGTTATGTAAATGAAGGCATTGTCTGGTCCAAGGATGGAGGATGTTACTTTTTGCACAGAAGCCCGCCATTTTTATGGTTCGGGCCCAAGTAATGGACTTGACTCGAAATCCTCCCACAAATAAAGCGCTATTAAATATGGTGCTATGATTGTTAGCTGGAGCAACAGTAACAAGTGTGCGTTTCTTTGATCTGACCTTCAAAGAAAAACTTCAGCCAAAATCATGTTGTTTCAAATTGTTTCCCGAAAATAACATTTTCCTGTCGATCTGCATTAAAAGGGAAAAGTTTGTTTCACACGAGCTGACTACTCACTACAGCTGGACATGTATGTGACGTATGTTTCAACCGTAACAGGGAGATACTAAGGGGGGGGGGGGTGGGTGGACGACAGAAATGACGACAGTGGCGCTCGAGGCCGCGTCAGCTCTCACCCTGAAACTGGATGACCCTCTGCAGCGACTGGACAGCATTGTCAGAAGGCTTCTGGTCTAAGGTGGACAGGGACAGTGGCTCCACCTGGGACGCACCCACAAGAGTTATAGTTAGAGGATTGAAACACACACACACACACACACACACTCACGTGTACAATCCAAACACACACCTCCATGCCCAACAGGGCGCTGACGCAGGCTTCGGAGGCGTCACAGATGGCTTTGAGGTCATGTCCTCCCTCCAGAGCCAGCACCACCCGACCCCCAGCCAGTGACATGAGCTGACGGGTGAGGAAGCCAAAACCTGAAAACAGTGACAGAAAAAAATAAAATAAAATTGACAGACCTGAGATTTCACCTTCCTGTCAAAGAAGAATCGAATAACATTCATTCCTATTCCTCTGTGCGTCAGACTGTTAATGAGCATGTCTTAAAACAAGCAATCAAAATCAATTCTCGAATCTTGAATGTAAGTTTGGGGGGGAGGGGCAGCCTTACACTTGGCGGTGACCTCGTAGCCTCCGAGTGATGGCGAGTGTCCTTCGACGGCATCGAAGCCGGATGACACCAGCACCACGTCGGGGGAGAACTCGTGGGCGATGGGCATCACCACAGCTCTGCGGAGGAAGAGGAAGAAAAAAAAAATACGACGTGCTCTAAAACAAATACTGTGTTTTATGTGACAGCGAGGAAGAAAAAGGGGTTCCACAGGTGCTCACGATTTGTGAACACATTAGAATGTGGGCGAGGCAGTCATCGAGTAATTGATTTAATATCGGAATAGGCCGAAAAAGATAAATATATAATTATTCCAATGAAGAGAGCTGGAAGTTGCCTGTAAAGTAAAAAAAAAAAAACATCAAACTGAAATCACTGCGTAGTTACAGTGATTGATTTGTCACTGGTGCGCATGCACATGCACATTATAGGGAACTTTTTTTTTTTCCTGGATTGTTAACTGCAAACATTTACTCCAGCGTAAACTCCCGTCTGTTTGGAAAGGATGAAAGATAAATTATCAAAGGCCACGTTCCAAGTGCTTGATCTCCCTTTCTTGATCCACTCCTGGTAAGTAGCCAAGACCAGGAGGTGGGGTGAGCTCCCCAGGTGTGAACGTGTGCAACTGTTCAAATAGGAAGCAGAACACTGCGGAGGAAAAAGGAGCACGGGGGCCGCTGTGCAAATCTTTGCGGGATATATGTAAAGGCCAAAAAAGGAAAAAACAAACAAAAAGCAAACAAACAGCGGGGCGCAAAGGGCTGTCGCACAACTTTTGAGTAGGTGGCCGACGGCGAGGGGCTTTGGGTTGGGTGACACGGGCAGATAAAAAAACGAGACCTTTGACATGGCTGCGCTGCGCCGCCCACGGACCGGTGCGCACTCCGCTTCGGACCACTTTCCTCGGCGCTGCGCTCTCCTCCTCACTTCCTCCCGTCTCCCGCTGCCAGTTATTTAGCAAGAGCGCATGGCCCATGCCGCGTTTGATTCTGCCTCTCTCTCAGCGGCGGTTCAAAGGCGCTTGTGTGCGCGTCTGGTTCCTATTAGGAGCTCGTCCCTCTTCTCACGTCACTGACAGCCAGCCATCTGGGATCCATTGGGCCTAATTACGCCGCCTTTGGATTCCCTAACAATGCACCCCCCACTTCTTCTGCTCTCCTCTCGCTTTATTCCGCTCTCCTCCGTGGTCTGTCATTTGTCAGTAGCCACCTACAGACGCGCACGAAAATATGCGCCTGCACCCATCCGTACTTTTTAAGCGTATGTGTATGTGTCTCTCTTGGGGCCCAAGAGAGACACATACGCGGCGGCGCTCCTTGTTTGAAAGCGACATGTTACGTGTGTGTGCTGTGCTACCGGTGATTACGCCGCCTTTAAATTCGGACCACTTTGGTAATCCTCTGCACGCGCGCGCACGCACGCACGCACACACGCTACTACGTCATGATACTTAATTCTCAATGCAGCTGAGCTTTTTCTTGATTGTACGAGAGTCCGACCGCCGCCTTCAACCACAATATTTCCCCTGTCACTAACGCACACCCAGATACAGGGACACACATCATCGGCAGCGGCACTCTGGATGGCTCTTCTGTTCCATGCCGAGCAGAAACACACAGTCGGCAACCCACGGTTGTCTAAACCATGTATTCAGATTGAATTACAGAATGGGCACCAGAATGGATACTTAATTGAATAAATGTGAACTCACGATGCGTTAAATTTGGTCTATATAGCTCGTTATAGATGAATTCGCACTAACAAATCCACGCACTGGTGGTCACTGAAAACTTTCTGTGCCCTCAGCGAATGCGGCTTCTTCAAAATGTTTCCCCGTCCCACTGCATGTGATATTTTATCCTTTCTCCGACAGTTGATAACTGGTCCGGTAACACATGACGAAGGTCGCCGGCCGGATACGCACCAGGGACATGACGGCTACGCGGCATGCGCCCGAAAACCGCCGGACCACCGGGACACGCCACCACAGGGCTTTGATATAGAGAAACATTTCTATACTGTAGTGCGGTGGTTAACTGAGGAAGTTTCACACATGAGAACACTTGCCATTTCCCCCAAACTGGAAGGAAAGAAATACCAAAAACCAGACGCCCGGTCTCAGGAAAGGACCAGTTGTCTCTTAATTAGCATCCAGGGCTCCAGTAAACACTGGACTTAGTGTTTCCGAGCCTGCCTATTGGGTGTATGGATTTTACCAGTTTGGGTTAGCTCATTAGCATCTTTCCTTTGACGAGGGGGCCCACCCACTGCGTGTGCTGCACGCTGCCCCGTGAAGAGCTCACATAGTTTTTTTTTTTTTTTTTTTTTTTTTTTAAATCATCTGGTGGCGAGCGAATGCTGCGGACAGAAACAGTTCGAATAAAAATAAAAGTGTGCAAGGGCAAAGGTGTGTTGCATAAACGCATTGGCGTTTCAGGGTTACCCCAGGATTCCAAAAACCCTTCTCCGTTTTCCCATTTAATACAATAAAATGATGTGATTGCTGTTGCAGAGGAAATCAGGAATCAGGCCGTACACTGCTGGAGAAGTTGATCAAGCTCCAATATCACATGTTTCAAAAAGTGCATAAAACTTGTATTCCAGTGCAGATGGGAAGTTATGACATCCAAAAGCTGCGAGTGGGCTCACGAGAGGAGGAGAAAAAAAATAATGGCTCACTGTTTCACTTTCTTGGCGCAAACACTCTTCATTCACATCGGTGGAGAGAAACCAAATGTGTTTTCGGTCTTTCTTCGTGAGCCGCGTTTATTTAAAATATGTCAATGGTCCCAAATCGACCGGTTTCATAGAGTCATAGTGGCCGTACATAGCAGACGGCCGACGTATTAGACAACCACGGAGAAGAGTCACTTGTTTGACACCGTAGCTCACAGTAGTCGGCGACGTCACCAGAAATAGGTAAATGCTCCTCCACGGTTAATGTCAAGTTGGAAGTTGAGTAAGAAAATAAGACAACAAATACAGCAGACTGACAAAAACAAAAACTGCAAGTATACTGAAGCAAAAGGAAAGAATGAACACTACAACGGGAGAGGAACACGATACAACTCAGAGACGGGTTGTGTTGAAACTTTACCTGAACGCAGCGAGGTACTCGGCGTCGCCCATGGGCGGGTTCAGTCCTCCGGTCCATCCCACATTCACATTGAAGCCTTCACCTGCGCCTGCACCCACCTGGGTGACGGAGGAGGAGGAGGAGGAGGAAGATAGCGTGAGGGAGAGAGAGAGAGAGAGAGAGAGAAAATGTCAATGAATGTCAAAAAAGTTAATGAGTCCCAGTGTGAGTTGAGAAACTATGTGACAGTGACAGATTTGTGTCAAATGTTCACAAACTCAGCGTGGCTGTTTCCAAAATTTTGCGTTGCGCCAACAGAGGGGGAAAAGTGACTGCGTCTATTTCAGGCACCACCCGGGAGTGATTAGGATTCCTCAACGAAAGACGGATGGCTATTAATTCTACACCCCCTGTCCCTCCATTTTGATTTTGATACAATTTGTCAAATGGCCTTATAAATCACCCGGAGCCACAACAGAGCTACACCCCGTTCACGGTCCCCAAGCTCTCAGCTACGCAACACTGGAAAATACTTCACTCTTGGCAACGGATGCCTGAATATACATATATACTGTATATATATATAGATATAAACACTGTATGTTGTAAAATGTTCTATTAACATATTAGAAGTACATGTATTCTCATATAAATATATACTGCATGTTTTACAGGTTTCGGTATTACACATCACGTATAAAACCAACTAAGCGTACCCCTCTACGCTACTGATTTAAATGTCCATTTTTTTAATATCCTGTATATGATTTTAGAGATTTTTTTTTTTCTGAAAACGCCACGGAGAGTTGATGGAGCTCCTCTCAGTTTGACCTCACACACTCGGGGCAGCTTTAACCCGGTTCTTGGAAAGAAGGTCTTAGAAGATTCCTGCCTCTCTCTTTGTAGTCCTGCGAGCAGCCATTTAGCTGTTCTCTAAGCCCTTCGCCATCAGTCAATGTGTCAGTTTGAGGGGAGAACGAGGAGGTTGATTGACACGCTCTTGGCAACAAGGCGTGGTAATTTCCTTTGTGTGAGTGTGTGTGTGTGTGTGCGTGTGTGTGTGCGTATGGGTGTGAGAGGGTGTTTGAAAGAGAAAGAATGCTGATGAGCATCGCAGAGCGTCTGTCTCCATTCTTCTCTCCGTGGACGGGATGTTCACAGGGCAAACGCAAAACACATGAGGCCTCCCGTCCTCTGCCAACTGGTAATGTACCCGCCTGCACACGCATGTGCGCACGGACACACACACGAAGCCGCGCACACACACACACACACACACACCACTCCTGCTATTGCTCCAAGTCTCTCGTGCTCCTCTGTCCTCTTCCTCTCTTTCATGTTTGGAGAGTTGCTGGACTGGATTAGGCCTTCGCCGGTTTCTCTGTGGTGCACGGCGCCCTGCTGCAGCTATGACATCACAGCCCTACCCCATGGTGCGTTATATACCTACACAGGGGACAGGGAGACTCCAGAGGTTCACCGCAAGGCTCAACGGAGGTTGAGGAGCCACTTAAGGCAAAGCCACATCCAAGCCGGCGGAGCGTTTTATTTACCGTCCCTCATCCGGGGATTTTATGGGGAAACATCGACTATTTTATCCTCATTGTTGGGGGGGGTGGGGAGGGGGACCAGAGGGATTGAACGGGTGTCTGAACTTGATCGTGAGCTGTGGTCAACTGGGGTCATTTGACTGATAAGGCATCCGAGTTTCCGGCATGAAAACACGGTCACGCCACTGTACACATCTTGTTGTGAAGATCTGCCATCTAAACCCCTGAAATCAATCAAATACAATGACCCCGAGGAATTAAACCATCAGTGGATACCCAAAAAACAAAATGGGATCCTCTCAATGGATATACACAGTCGCAGCACTTGTGCCATGAGTTTGACTCGATATTGTAACCAGTTGAAATAGCTTCCAGTGGTGGGAGTAAAATATGTCGGTTTAAACCTTGACAACTCATGTCTGTCTGCTACCTCAACCTGAGCAGGGCAAGATAACACATCCCTAGCATGTAATCTATCCCGTTTTCCCCCCTGTGCATTGCTGACTCGGAAAGAAAATCAATAATAATAATCATTTAAATCAGATAATCAAGAATATACGAAGGATAATCATGGAGACAATTCCTGGACTTACTGTTTCAATCATTCTTCCTGTAATGATAAGTTATGTCTTAGTAGAATAACATGCAATAAGTATATATTAGTATATAGCAGTAGTATTTAATATTTATATCTATCTTCCAATAGATATGAGCAATATAATAAGAATGCCTTCTATCCAAATTCGCCTTAAAAAAGCATGTGTTCCAAGTATAAAGGTTACTCATGTGCTGTCCTTAAGTTATTGCGTTCACAAGAATTTAGGTATGAGCGGAGAGACACACAAACACCCACACATCACTATGACAACATAAACAAAAGCAGGAAAACACAGCACTGCGTGACTGCACTGTTTCGTAACTACCTCTCTGGGATGTCCGCTACCGGGAAAGAAGTTGCCATCATCAAAGCGATGCAGAGAGATGTACAGCACGCTGGGGTCGCTGTAGAAGGCATCCTGGGTGCCGTTGCCGTGGTGAACATCCTGGACAGGGATTGGATGACAGATGAATTAAAAAAAAAAACAGCACAGAGAGCAGCGTGCGTAGAGACACGTTGCTGGGCTCACATATACACACATGGTAAGCTGAGACGGACACCTGGCTGCAGATCAATGTCTGCGTGTGTGTGTGTGTGGGCTCGTGTTCATATGACAGCGTGTGGACTCTACTCTCCGCATACGTGACAGTTCAGATCACCCATGGAGGCCGACGATAACGGTGTTTCAAAGCGAACTGAAGAGTGCTGCGCTACTGTACGGCAACGCCGGGCCTCTGGGACCGCGTTCGTGCCAATCGTACATTCGTGTGCCCGTGCAAGCGTAATCACTCCGGCCCATGTGGGCACCAGTGGCGCTGTGGGTCCTTACCCAGTCCACGATGAGGATCTTGCTGACGTTGAGTTTGAGTTGGAGCTGCCTGGCAGCAATGGCCACGGAGTTGAAGAAACAGAAGCCCCTGTGGACAAACAGACAGGAGGGAAGGCGGCCACATGTTAGGACGAGGACATCTTCACTTAATTAATATCATAGAATCCCCATATGGACCTTGGGAACCCTCGGAGACAGGGCTCCAGTTATCTGGTCGTCATGTGGCGGCTTTTCAGTCCAGGTTGTGACAGTCGCGGCACTGTGTCCAATGCGCGAGACAAAGAGGGGAACTCCTGCCACGTAAACATTTCTTTCAAGTATTTGAGAAATGAGGGTTGTTTCATTTCAACTTGTTTGGTATATCTTTCGCCGCTGACAAACAAAAATGTCCGAGTCTTGCGCAATTCTGCTGAGTCGAAAAATCCCGCACTCCTGAGAAAAATGCTGAAACCCCTACATTTCGTGACAAACAGAAAACCAGGCTTCTCTCACAATTCGAACGATAACATAGGGCGAATCGCTGGCAGGACACGTGAGATGATGTGAGGGGGATGAACTCACAACTTGGCACAGCAGTCCCCTCCACACTCATTGTCTGCAGCAAAGGTATGCAAAAAAGAAAAAGTGTCGACGTATGAAAAACAACGAAGGAATGTTGGAAGTGCCGGTGTCAGCACGGGTCGTAAACTGTGAGCGACTTTCTTTGTGTGCGTGCGTGTGTGTGTGGACAGTATATCATATATGCTGCCCGAATTCTGCGCATCAAGAAAAAGTCATTATCATCTCATAAATAACCAGTGTCAACCACTGCTGAGCACACACAGTCCCAGCTGAATGTGGTTACTTGGCTAATGGCTCCTATCAAACACTGACACAAATTAATGCACACAAAAATACACACACACACACACACACACACAGATGCAGTTCAATTTAAGGTTCTGTGCTGTGTCCATTGAAGACTTAAAAGGCACCGAGCAGAGGAGGTAGTTTGCCATGGGCACCAGGCAGGTAGTACACGTGCGTGCGTGTGCACACACAAACACACACACATGCACACGCACACGCAGTAGTTCAATCTGAGGTTCTGTGTTGTGTCCATTGAAAACTTAAAAGGCACCGAGTAGAGGAGGTAGTTTGCCATGGGCACCAGGCAGGTAGTACATGTGCACACACACACCCACACACACCCACACACACACACACACACACACACACACACACACACACACACACAAACACACTGTGTCACAAGACAGAGACACATAGGTGCCCACTAACTCTGTCTTTCTTAGAAGTGTAGCTGATCTGTGATAAATCCTTTGAAACACTTTGCAGGGACCCCCTGGCTTCTGGTGTGTGCGTGCGTGTGTCCGTGCGTGTGCGTGGGTGCTACTTACTGTGGGGAGGACTGGTTTGCATGGTGTCCAGGGGGCCTCACCACTGCAAAGCCATTCTGTGAGAGAAGAGCAAAGTCCTCAACACCTGGCTCCCTTATATACGTTTAACATCACAGTCGGCGGATTACATTACATATCCAAAAGGTGCACTCTGTATTTTGCCGCTGACCCCGCCCCCTATTACACGACTGGCTGATGAAGCACGTGTCAGAGATGTCACAAGTGTAATCGGTAACAAAGGCACACCTTCAGCTCTCCTTGTGCGACTTTGAGCGCCAGGTCCGTGACGCATCCTGCGGCTATACGCGAAGCCGCCGATGTGTGAAGCTCGTTCCAGAAGGTATCGACATCTACCTGTCAGTAAAGCAAGGATAAGACACGCAAGGTCAACGGTGAGTCATGGATGTCAACTTTAAGATGTAATCCAAAATTAGCCGCGCTCACATGGATGGAAACCTGCTGCACATTAAGTTTCAAAAGCTGCCGACCAAGTCCCCTGTCGGCTCTTATCGAGAATTTACATTAATTACGCCAAATTCCCTGAACGGTCTACATTTTGCAGGTATAAATGACATGACGAATTATTCGTATTGTGAAAATGGAAATCCTAAAGTGGGATTTAAAGTGTTGAGGGGACTTATTTTTGCCCCATCTATCCTCGGTGAAAACCCCAGTCTCGCGGCCCTATGTTACTCCATACTTCAAAACTCGCATTTCTGGTGGTGTGCCTTTGTGGAACAATAAAAATCACAGGAATCTCTTTTATCGCAGACTGTGCCATCTTGTTCCAATCACCCGTCTTCACCAGACCAGCCGAGGGCCGGAAATCCCGGCAGATCAGTCGTCTTATCAACGGACACCCAGCCCCCTTCTTCTTTCCCTACCTTCTCTCCTCTCCTCTCCCCTCTGTTCTCTCTTTTCCACTGTTAAATGAAATCTATTCAGCTACCCTCACGTTTCATCTTTTTTCTTCTTCTCCAACGGCATTCCTTGTTTGCCAACACCCGTTCCCTCTAAATAAAATCCAGTTTCACTAGCACACAGCCCTCCCAGCTGCAGACTCTATGTGTATCCTCTTCTTCTCTCCTGCTCCCACAACTCAGCCCTGTGCACTATTTGATTTCTGATTGTGTCCCAAAGTTATCTTTGCCAAGAACAATACCATTGGCAATTTGAAGCATGATTAGCCTAATTATGTAATGAGGCATAATTAGCCATGTAATGTTTGCTGTTCAGTAATGCAATTAGATAAGTAGAAAGATTCCCACGTGACTTGCTTGTGCATTATAGGGGTCTGTCTGTCTGTGAGTGTGTGTGTGTGTGTGTGTGTGAGGGCGTGTGTGTGTGTGCATGTGCGTGTGTGTGCGTGTGTGTGGTGTGGCACTCACTCCAACTCCTCCACATGGCAGCGAAACAAACACCCGTTGAGCTAAAATTCCTGTGAGAGAGACATCATGAATATTATCAATTTATGTTTTTTTCCCCCCATTATTATTATCACTGTCATTGGTTTTACCGTCCAGCTTGCGGTTGTCCAGCTTGAGGCGGTTGAGGTTGCTGGTGCCAAACAGAAGAACATGTTTCTCTGAATGGACCGACTGCAGCTCTTCTAGAGTGGCCTTCCTACTGCGAATACACTACACACACACACACACACGCACACACAAACGGATTCTTTATTTTTTTAACCGCTATTGTGAGGACATCTCACAGTCCACAAACATCACAAAGGGCTGTTTGAGGGTTAGGAATTGGTTTGTAGTTTTTTGTTAGAATTGGAGCATTTCGTAATGAAGGTTAAGGTAAGGGTCAGGGTAAGGTATCACATCTATTGTAGACCACACAGACCGTGTGCGCGCCATACCTCACACTGGTTCCTGAGGCCCCTTTCATGCAGTCTGGACCAGATGCTCTGGATCCTTCCAGCATGCTCGGGGTGACGGCTGTTGTCCCCACAAGAACACTGATGCTTCTGCATCTGAGAGTCATAAACCAGACCTGGATACACACAAACACAAACACGCCCACGCACGCAAACAAACATTACATCTTAACCTTATTTTCCATCTTCAATAGCTGATGATGTAATTGTACGTGACTTGTAACATCTTCTTTTTCTTTCAGGGTTTTATGGCAGTTGGCATTCTTTAAGTTGCATTACCGCCACCCTGAGGGGCCTATTCCATCCTTGTACCACCGAACTTGCAACTTAAGCGGCGGCAGCGTGTATGTGCATTTGTGGGTTTTTGTACACCCCCTCCTCCCACCCCCCCGAGTGTCACTCACCCGTGGTGAAGCGTAGCTGGACGTCTGCGTCAGGGCTGGACAGTGACACAGAGGGTACGGCGGTGGGTGGATGAGTGGGAAGGGAGGTGGAGGCTGGAGAGGATCGGTTCCGAAACAGAGGCTGGTGCGGCCAAATCAGGGAAGGCACACCCAGTGGTTCCAGCTGTGGGCCTGGACCAAGCATCACCTGCCTCTGTAATTTCCAGAGGCGAACAGAGAATACATTAAACTTAAGTAGTATGGCAAACACCAACGCGAGTTAATTCCACTCATTGCCCGAACATGCTGCCAAACATTGCCACAAAACTGTACCTCGCATCCTTTTCATTCACCCTGTATAAATAAAGCTAGTGCGCCCTCTGATGTCGAAATAAGGAATTTGTAGATTTGAACCACAGTAATGCAGATTTTAAAGAATTAGTTTATAAAACATTATTAGGAACAGGATTTGAATTTCATTCAATCAAACAGGCAATTTCATATATTAAAACAATATTTCAAAAATCACTTTCCAGGAAGATATTAATTGGTGGCCATAATATACAGGTCTTTTTATTCAAGACCACTGAGGTGCAATGAACAAAACCAGTTATTCTACTGAGGACATCAACAAATCAAAACAAAGAGTCTTTATCATACTACTTTTAATAGTTTTATTTCGGATACCAAAAGTGTATTAAGGCTTTTTTTTTTCTCTTATGGGAAAGTTATACATCACATCCCTGAAAAATTCTCTGTATAGGTCTGTAAAGTTTATGGGTTCATGTGAGTACCTGGCTGAAGGAATGCGAGGGCTCGATCAAGCTCTCCCGTGAGGAGGTAGTGGACTCTGTGCCACACACCGAGTCCGCGCTTGCAGTGCTCTGTCGCCGGCGGTAGATTTCTTCACACATCGATTCTTGTTCTGAGCCGCACACGGAGCCCGGCCTCGAGCCTGTTCCCGATCCCGTCTCCTCCATGTCCATGTCCTCTGATGGGATCTGACTAAGCCGAGGCATTTCGTTGGACTGGCTTGTTGGCTAATATAAGGGAAAGGTTTTACATGTTTTACATTTAAAAACAAAGATCTCTGTATTAAGACTAACTGATCACTTATTTGTGTGCTGCATGTCCACGTCTGCCCTCCCCTCACCTTGCCCAGGTGTGCGCTCTGCTTGAACCTCTCCAGGCTGATCTTGTGGTACTGCTGGAGCAGCTGGTGCTGAGCATGCAGAGTAAAGGGGGATTGGCTGTATGGCGGCGGCTCCGAGCGCGTTCTCTCCACAGGTCTGTGTGACGGTAAGTTGACCACATCTTCTCTGTCTTCTCTGTCTTCTCTTATGGAGGGGGACTGTGGGTGAGGCTGCTGCTGCTGCTGCTGCAGAGAGATGGAGCTCAAACCATGAACTGCAGAGAGAATGAAAGAGTAACAGGTTACAATTGGGAATAAAATACAGGCTGACACAAGGCAGACAAAAATCAATTAAAGATGGAAATGAAGGTGCGTGTGTGTGTGTGTGTGTGGGGGGGGGGGCTTTTAAACATATTTTGTTTGTAAAAGAACATGAGTGGTTGTCATATTAGTTGTATTTACAGTGTGTTACTCTATAATTAAACTGCATCACTGTCAACTGCTGAGTAGAGGGCGCTATTGTGCTGTCTATAATAGTGAGGTGAAAGAAATGTAGTGACAGACATTTATGTTGCAGTCTCCTTTTAGGCAACAGACAGTTTGACTTGTTCCAGCAATAGGGCAGGTATTAATGAGGATATGTTATTCAGGAGTTGCACAACACCGGGACCCTGAACCTGATAATTGTACATGAGTTTTTTGTACTATATAATAATGTTGTTTGTGTGGAGTGAAAAAGTTTTATTTTAATTGCAGTTATTGGTCAACATGCAGGATATTTGGTGTGATTGGCATGACATCAATAAAGAAAAGGTTTTCCAAATCTGTTATGGTGAAGCTGCACCATTTATTTTAAAATTAGTAAAAAAAAGTCCTCCAGACATTTTACGCTGTTTTGTGCGTGTTGAAATGTTTCCGTTTCTGTTGTGCAAATACATTTGTAGTAGCAAGACTCACAAGAGACAAACTGGGGATGAACCAGCCTGGTGTGTGGTTCCAGTATAAGAACAGGCTGAAGGTGCTGGGCCAAAGCTGCACCACCTCCTTTCACAGGCAAGTAGACCTGATGCAGAGAAGATACCGCCATGGGTTTGGCCATTCGCAGGTCAGCCTGTGGAGAAAGGACAAGAGTAAGGCTTTATGGACTGTTTGCAATATAGAGAGAGACTCATCAGTAACATGGGAAAGATGGGTATAAAATACCATATGACCAATTTCACAAGATATAAAAACACCACAGAGATCAAGAGGGAAGTGAAAATTGGAATACACAAGTTTCTGTTTTGCGGTGCAGTTACTAATTGAACCATTTGTTCATAAATATACACAGGTTTATAGCATGGATTTATCAATGTTATGGTTAAATTGAGGACTGAATAAGGAACGCATTATATATTTTTCAATATTAGTGTTATTTCTCACATGTACAGGGTTTCCAGCACCGATGCTTGGTGTGGCAATGGAATTAGGAGGCAAAGTGAAATGGGCCAGTCTGCCATCCTTCAGCAGCAACCTCTGTGACGAAATGACACAGAACTGGTTATTATACGTGTAAGGTAACATAAGAACATACAAAATACACATTAAGTTCAACAAGGTTTTCATCGTCACATGATAAACAAAAAACAATAACAATAATAATAATAATTATTATTATTTGCTAATGAGCAAATCTATCAAGTCTCAAGTGTCATTATAGGAGGAAGGCTCACCTCATGAGACAGTGTGAGGGCGCCGTTTTCCGAGTGGAGGCTGTCGTTGGGCGAGCTGCAGCCTGATGCTGGGGTGCTGCTGCTGCTGGGGGACGAGTCTGGATGAGAGAACAGAGAAACACCTGTAAACATCTGGCAGCCAACCGAGCGAATGTGTCCATGCATTACAAAAGGCAAACATAACAAATCAAAATAAATGATCAGTCAGCATGAGTTTAAATTAAACAACGTGTACTTGCTAAAACATATCTTTCAAGTACATTGTGCAGTAAATGAATACATATGAAACTGGCATATTGGAGCAGCATAAACCAAACTAATAATCCTGCACCGAAAACATTAGGGCACGTAAATGAGATGTGATACAGCTTAATGTAGATACTCTACCCAGAGTTTCTGTCCTGTGCTTGACAGCGGGAGGGGCGCTGATCTTTCTCTGCAGTGGGTTTGGCCTTGTGTTGATGAGCTTCTTTAACTTCCACTTGAGAGTGGGCTCAGACACTGCACACAGAAAAGCACACAATGAAGACACACATGCACACGCAGACATACTGTATTATGTCCTAGAAGTTGAAGATCACATCAGCAGGAATGCGACGACTCAGGAATGCATTTGCTATTTTGATGCACTCAATTTCCATTACGAAACCAATACCCTAGTAAAATCAACAATCGGCAGCTCAGCCGAAACCAACTAACCCGGTCGGCAGCATGAAGAAGTTCCTTGTTTACTTTGGTCCGGCTCCAATGAGCCCAGACAAACAATTAAACAAAGTGGCTGACTCAAAGCAGATATGAGCAGCTTTGTGTTGTCGCTGTGCCACCGGAGGGTGTGTGTGTGTGTGTGTGTGTGTGTGTATGTGTGTGTGCGTGTGTGTGTGTGTGTGGTCACTGTGACCGAAGGGGTTTCATAGCGATGCAAATAAATAATGGCTTTTTGAATATGAGAGCACTTGACGGGATGAAGCCACTCCCACTCTCATTCACGTGTTGCCGGAGAACTGCTTCAGACTCTCACGCAGTTCATTTTACGCATACCTTAGTTAAAGTTATGTAACTTCGCTTTGGTCTTTGTGTCACAGTGTTGCTGTTGTTTTTATGACTGTTCAGTTTCCCACTGGCCCTGCAGGCCTGTTGCTTTATGAGCTTCCTTTGTCTTACTGGGGAAGGACACAGTGAATGTTCATTCACCCTCGTTCTTCAGACCAGAATATTTACGTAATGACAGCCCTGCCGAGACTCTGAAAGGCATCCCACTGAACAAAAATATCCCACTGAGATATGCAGCCGGATGACTTTGAGACTAACTCAAATTACACAGAGAATGCCACAAGAAGCCGAAACCTGAAATGGAAAATCACCAGTGATCTTCACGTCTCTGGCCTCGGGGGCAACCAGATGGATGCATCTCACCTGTTCTGCGCAGGGACAGGTCCTTACGCTGGTCACAGGCTGCGGGCTGAGCCTTTTGGGGCATCCTGAGAGACCAAAACAATGGATTTCACTCATGAAAGTGTATGAGGAGAGGCGTTATTTTCATCAATGTTAAGAAGATCTTAAGAGAGGTTTTCAGAATGTAATCCATTCCCTTCAAACCTGCTTAACAAAGTCATTGGTTACGATAGAAGCAACTGAATGGAGAATCGCAGGAAGTGTGCACATCTGGACTGGTGCGGGTGTCCCCACAGTCGCCCACAGAGAGAAATGGCAGAGAGAACCAAGACCGATGGGAATGATTCAATTAACCTCGACAATCACGTTAGATCCCACCTCCAAACATGCCCAAAGAACTGGTCTTATTTTAGCTGGGGCTGTGCTGCGTTTGCAGCTTTTCAAAAGAGGTTGGACTTCTGCTCTATCCGTGTGTCCGTCTCACCTGTATCCTTGTGAAGGACTGTGGTGGTTGGGAGTAACCCTGTCATGGGCGGGCTGGCTCTTCATAATGATATGTTCCCGAAGTTTCTGCTTGACCAGGGGACTGGCTACAGCACCTGTAAGTAATGGAGAAAAAGACAATTCTTTCACGTGGACCCTTGCAAGAAGAAGGCCTGAAGCCAAATGTGGGGCTGATAATATAAAATAATGAGATTACATTATAGTGCATAGAATAGAATAAATAAATAGAAATCCAATAGAACAGAAGTAAGGACATGTTAGAGGTATCATCCAAGATATGTATACCATTGCACTGTGTTCTCTTTCTTTCCTCTACATGGTCAAAAATTAGCACAGCCTCACTTTTTTTTTTCTTTAGTTTGATATGAGTCCACATTTCCTTGGAATCAGCGAAGACATCACAGCACTAACGGAAATCCCCGTCTTTTCCATTGTAACATGCAGTGTGCAGTGACTCAGATTAAGAGAACACCAACCACCTTATGGTCTTTCTGTTTTTTCAGAGATCCTACGAAAACACAATGTTTGATTGCACAAAACCGTGTGATACTCACTCTGCTCATTTTTATTCTTCCGTATAAGCTGTTGCAGCTCTCCATTTTCCTCCTCCATCTCTCTCTGCCTGTGTTCAATATTATACTGCAAATAAAAAACATAATGAGATATTGACACAAACTCGACTCTTGTCTTTTTTTTGAAATGCAAACACTGCAGCTGGTAAACTCCCTGACTTAGAAACACCTGGATATAAGTGAATATCGCCACAGGATTGGTGCATTGAATTAGACTCAATGCTGAGAAGGAGGTCTGTTTACTGTAACCTAACCTACTCCCTCCTCGTTTCTGGTGAGCATTCAACCTGGATAAGATGTGTGGTTGCTGTGATGTGACATCAGCCTTTTCGATGCCAGTCCCAACTCTATAACTTGCTAATGTTGCATACTCTTGATGATCCTGCTGCACTGAGAAGCTGTTGTCCACAACGTCAATGGATGCCGAGAACTTGAGAGTGCTGTACCAATCAATCTATGTATATAAAGAATGTATTTATACAGTACATGTGACGGTAACACACAATGTTTATTCCCCTCACCTGAAAACGCTGCTGAGAGAACTGGGAGCAATGCTGCGTGGGGAGGGGTCCTAGGAGGAATGGAGGGCGGGGGGCCAGCATGGCCGAATCTGGGCCTGGATGTAAAAGCCTCTGGGTCACACTGAGGTCCATGGGCTGCTCCCCAGGTGCGGATGATGAAACTTGACTGCTGATCACATCCACTAGAGAGAGACAGAATTCGTATTAATTAATACATCCCTTTGTGGAGGGAAATGAACACGGTCTGTGCTCATGGATGGCACGAAACATCTGGGTCTCTGTAGCATCTGTCACATCATTGTCTAGCTTTGGTCCTTAAGGTGATGATAGATGAGTCGTGGATAGATCGTCATCATAGATGTCGAGCATCAAAAATGTGTTCAAATATCTTAGATATTCAGTTTATAATACTAAAGGTAGCAAAAGGAAGACTGTTCCTAATAAAAAATATTCACCAAGGAGTCCAAGAACAATTGGAGGGACTTTTTCTGTTTGTGCTTCACATAAACATGATCAAGAGTGCACTCAGTTTATTTGGAATAAGTATGTGCCCAGATGTGTACTTGTACTTGAACCCTGCACGTTCACTAGACATATTTCATTTCATTCAAGTCCTTCCTGCCTCGAGTGAACTGGCCGTCGTCCAACACCGCGCTGAGGAAAGCAATGGGAGAGGTGTGTTTGTGTGTGTTGGGGTTGGAGGGGCACAAAAGAATTCAGGGTGGCGGGTTCGATTTTGAACATTGTGTGGTCAGGGCATTTTTGGTCTTGCTCATCAATCTGTCATCTACCTTCCAGGTTTTAGTAAAATGAAAGGAATAAAAAGACTAAATTTAACCCAAGCGAGACAATTGAACCAAGCCTCGGTGTCCTAACGCAAGACAGATGTCTTTTTTTTTCTATGGGAGCATGGGAGTGAGAAGGTTTTGATCCATTTACGCAATCCGAAGGCCACTGAAAATACTGTCTGTTAGAGCAACCTTTTTTTTCCCGCCATGACTATGATTTTAATATGCCATTAATGGTCCCATAGGGACCCGACCCTATGACCTATAATCACACGGGAGAAAGGAGAGCTAATTACAACTGGTCCTGGGCAGACCTCAACCCAAAATGTGTTCTGAACTTTTTTTTTTGATTCACCATATCAACAAGACAAAAACATATCACAAAAACAGTCAGGAATTACACGATACCTGAATCCAATAAAGATGGTGAAGAATGTTTTGACGCCGACACAAAAAGAACAGACAAACAAGAGTGTGGAAGGAGACACCTCGCTGCCTCTGGGCTTGAGGGACAGTGGGAGGGAGGAGAGTACGTGGAAATGTACTGAACCCTTACGCCTGAATGACTGCAACTCGGAATATTACCCAACACTGCTCGCATCATTTCTGCAAGTGGACACGTACCACAGGAACAACCTGGCTATTTCCCAAAACAAGTGAATAATTCTAGTTCAAGTATGCATGAGACTGTGATGGGAGAGGCAGTGTTACAGGTACAGGTATGTCAAGCAGCTGGTGTTTTTAGACGCACAACGCTACGAAGGCTTGGAATTCAATGTCAACTATCATAGCTCCAGCTAGTGCAATGCATTGTTTTTAAATGCAACTTCTCTGCAACTCTTCCAAATGTTGCGGAGAATATAGGATTGGATCCAACGTTCACATGCAATTGCAAATGTCCAAATAGGGGCTGCACCCAATCCGACCCAGGCTGCTTTATTTAGTCCTCTTACAAGCCTGAGTCCCAGAGACGACTAATAATGTCTGTGAAGGCGTTAACAGGTTAAAAAAGAAAACACTCCCACGGTCTTACTACCGCAGGTCAAGTCAGATTCGCTCACATAAGACCCAAATCATTTACAGCCCAAGATAATATCGCACAGCTTAAGCCACGTGGTTTCACTCGTGTTGTCCTGCAGGAGGGGTTCACAATAACAACGCTTCCCATTGACACTTTACATTATGACTTCATTCTACGCACTCCTTGAACCGCACAGTTTCCTGGAATCCTACCCAGCCAGCTGACTTTGAGGCAGCCGGGACGCATCAGGCAACACTTAATGTCAGAGAGACGTACATCTGCTTCGAGCCCGTCTGACTGTGTGTCGCTGGTGAAGTTAAAAGGGCCGTGTTTTGTTTTTTTCATACCATGGGAAAGAAAAATCAGGAAGCGCCACATTCAGCAGAACGTTGTGCTTTACCAGAAAACAAAAATGTGTTTGTGCAAAGGAAATCAGACAATCACTAGAGGAGCAGGATGTCGGTGGCAGGGGTGGAGGTTAGGATGCAAATCATTTGCATACACCGCTTCAGACGCACAAACGCGCATTTACCAGACCTGTCAGATCGCAGGACTTGTCTGAAAATAATTGATCAGGAAGTCTGTCGCACAATGTTTTTACCATCAGGCTGCGGCAACTTTGAACTTCTGTCCTCTAAACAGCACAAAACCAAATGTTTGGTGGAAGTCTTTCCTCTGACACTGAAGCAAGAGTGGCTTGAAGTGCGACTCGTTTTACCGTGTGACCCAACACAAAAACCAGCTCAGTCACTGCACCCAGAACCTCAAGGGTTTCAAAAGCGGTTGAAAACTTCTTATCAGATCACAAAGACGTCGCCGCAGGACGGCATTTGCAGTATGCGCTTCTTTCAACACTACATTACACATTTCCACGGTCTGCTATTTGTCAACTACAGGTACAAAATGCATTTGCAGAGAAATGCTATTCATAAGATAAAATCTGGGAGATTTTGTGAAATAACGGTGTAGATAAGATCTGCGCGCATGTTTCTCGGTCTGTCATTTGCACAATGTGCTGCTAAAAATAGGCAGGAGACAAACTTCTGGTTTCTGTAATAGCATATTTGTTTCACAGCCATCCTCCTCTTTCTGTGGGCCTTCTGCAGTAACACATACATACACAAACACACACACACACACACACACACACACACACACACACACTCGCACACACAGGGAGAAAGAGTGACTTCCTGTTTCTAAAGTTAGCCTGCACCATAACATCCTCTTGGTTCATTTAGGCAAGCAGAAGAATCTATTTTGGTTGAATGGCTACGGCGGTTCATTTCTGCAGCTTGAGAGGGTTACAGATGTCCTTCGGCAGTATTTTTATGCACACTGTGGGTGCCGAAAATGTGCTTTGTGTATTGTTGGGCTGGAGTGAACTCCACAGGGACAGAGTTAGGTCTGGGAGTTACACTTTCGGTTATCAATTGCACAGATCGACAGAGCTGAGGTTTGCACCCGGTTCGATGAGCAACAAAGCAGAAAGCAAATAACCAAATACCACCTGAAATAACAACAAATACTATCAGTATTGTTTCATGCAGAATATCACGCGAATAGACTGGGGGTCTTTTTTTTCTTTTCTTCTACTACTGCGTCTTCTACTTCTCGCGCACAAAACCAGCAATCTCATGACACAGAGGTCACCCTCAGCACTGCGCATCCATCACATGTCCCTCTGATTTTGACCCTCCCTCGCCCGTCCTTACGTTTATAAGAATGCACAGCTGTCGGGGACATTTTGTCCCTCCGCTTCCGAGCAGCTGGAGTATCAATGTCTGCGCGAACGCGCGCGTACTCGTACGTGTCCATCCCCAACACGCCAAGATATAAATAGCGTGCAGTTGTTTCCTTTGAGTGTTCATAACAGGTCTTTGTGTTTGCATTAGTTGGACCTCGGCTTGTGCTGCTTGTTCAACAGTTGACGGTGAGCGTTCGCATGTCTCGGTGCATCAGTGCTCGCGTGTGCTGGTGCCAGTGTATTAATAGTGCTCATTTGTTTCTTTGGCAGGAGCACTGTGGCTCTTTGTACTGGTTTAACTGTGGAACCGAGGCATTTTATTTTTAGTGTCACCTGTCATTCAAAACACTTGTGTTATTGTCTGTGACCAAGTGCACACATATGTGCACGACACTTTTTTTGGACATATTAATAGCATCCTACCACATGTTTTTACGAGTGTGACATGCGTGTGCTGCTGAATGTATTAATAGTATTTGCATTTAAACATTTGGTGTGCAGGTGGCCTGCAGGATGGGCACATGCACCGGGCATGTTGTGGCTGATTGGTGTATGCGGTCGTAAATATGTACAAACGAGAGAAAGAAGCAGCAAATGTTCACGAACCAGAGAATGGGTGGCATTGAAACTCAATTATTACCATAGTTGGCAAATCATTTCCTGTTGATCTAGTAACGATTATTAAAAAATTATATTTGCCCCAGATCTAAAAACAAATATGGCCCATATGTAATATCTGATGTTTTTTTTAATCGTTGTGATACTGTGCAACTCATTTCCCATTAGCCTCGACGCTTATGAAGTAACAGCATGAGCATGAGATAAATACATTCCTATACTTGACAGTCAGCCGGATAATGGCACCGGCTATTTGTGAAGGTTCTCTCATAGTCATAAATACTGTTTTGTACTGTCCCTGTCGACCTCTGCAACCAAAAGGTCGGAGTGCAGACAGCTATAAGACTTCTCTTGATCTTGTGTCCCCGAGGCTGCACAGGAAAAAGGTGAGAGGTCGCCAGCTCACTGTAGAGTTGTGTGTATAGGAGAGTGTCACAGAGTAGCACGCGCTTCAGTGTGATTCTCCAGCTTGATTTCTCACAGCCAGAACAGACTGACAATTGTAGAAATGGTTTCATTATTTCTCCTTTGGGTTCCAAAAAGGTCATTTTTATTAGAAGGGGGGAAAACATCCATATTTGGCCCAGGGGGCTGTCATAAGGCCGGCATGAGACGGAAACCTTGTGCGAGAACACAATAAGTTCAGGGCTGACCTCGAATGAAATAACTTTATAACAATTTTCAAAATTAAGGATTAAGAGTTGCCAGTCACGCCTCAGTAAATAGGCATATCCAAAATCGACAACACTTCTTGGCAAACGACCCGAAGACTGTCAATAACAGCGGGGAGATGACGCAGCACAATAGATAGCAACAAGAAAGTGCGACATGCATAAATATAATAATTGCATAATTACTATTACACACCCTCATTCACACATACCGAACACAAGCGACCATATCTATTTCAAACACATTTATGCAAATGAAGGCATGAGCTAGATTTTGACCTGACTGGGAACGGCAGCTGAATTCAAATGGCATTTGATCACCTGAGCGTGGACTGACTCAGGACAAACAATGGACAATGCACACCCCGCCTCAAGCCACAAACTTCTGCTCTGTGATCTGTGATGATTAGCAAATGTGACCTGAGCGCATTTGGCCATTACACTCCTCCCGGCATTGGGGACGATTTGACTGAGCGAACAGGTTTCTCGCAGCCATGCATCCGCAGTGTTCTGTGCATCACAGTCTGCCATCACACTCTAGGCTAGAGGGCCATGTACACAGAAGGGCCTCCTTTGTTTCAAATACACCCCGCAGTCAGTAAGACTACGGTTACCGTCCTCTGGCACCGGCCCGCTTTGGCGGCTGGGTTTGATAAACGTTATTGTCCATGTTTGAACTTTGTTGATTTCCCTAATACTCTCCATCCTTTTGCCCATTCACTCGCAAAAAACAAAACAAAAACAAAACCCCCGCCTCAGGCAGATTTTGTTGTGGAGCAGAGTGTATCAGCAGTCAGCTGAGTTGATCTTAAATCAGGAACAGGAAATGTGATCTGGGGCTCCGGCCGGTCCAGAACACTGTCTCTATTGTCAGCGCAGTGCCGTGGCTCACGCTGGGAAAGCACTGGGGACTTTTAAAGGTTATCTGCCTTGGGAAAAGGTTGACAAAGGTTTTTATTTTCACAATTACCCTGCCACCCAAAATGGACACTCAATGAATCCCTTATCTTTAAGTATGGCTGTCTTTATCCCCCCTATACAGGCGTCAATAAAGAAGCTAATGATCAACAAGTGTTTACTCAAATAGGGTTGAAATTCTAGTCAAATACATTGGAAATTGTTCTCTTCCGGCTCAAAGACCAGCTGCTTAAGTAATTGGTCGACTGAAAGAAAATAAATTCAGAGACAGTTTCGATTGTCCATTCATAATCCAATAGCTTCTCTATTCCCTTTTCAATGCACAATGCCAAACATTATTTCCGACTGTTTATTTTTCGAATGTAGACATTTACCCATTCAACGTAATAACGGTCACCGCTGGTTTGCGGAGACGATGGAGGAGAAAATGAAGCTGTGAGAGACCGAGACATCTAAAAGGCAAATAGGTGGAGTATAGGTGGTGTCGATTGCTTTGGCAGGACCCGACGTGAAACTAATGTAACCGTATCCCCACAGCACCGGGGCTATGACCTCATCCTGTCCACACAGGGGACCTGGACACTTGAGAACATTATTCCACGCATGGCTGCCTCTGCGTGCGTGCGTGCGTGCGCGCGCGCGCGCGCGCGCGTTTTCATTTTCTAGGGACTGGGTGGGATCTAACCATTTTTACAACTTCTGTCATAATACACAACTCGCACAGTCCAACACACGGCTGCCCAACCCCATGGCCCATCAAACAACCGAGCACTTGTTGCCTCGTAGTGCATGACTCAAACTTTTCAATGACGTTATGGGCAGAAATACAAGCAGTAGGAAATTCTAAACTTGCACACGCACACACACACAATGAGGCATTAATGCTATGATTATACACAATTATTCCGCCTTTTTAAATCACCTTCAAGAAAGGCCTTGAAGCCGGGCAGATAAGGATCATTACAACCGGAGCTGGAATAACATGCTCAATTAGTTCACACGGTTATTTACTTTTAGACACTGCATCTCACAATGACTCCTCGCCTTAATTATGATGTCCATTATTTCTATACCGTAGTTCTTCCAAAATGAGAAAGCAACAACACTCCAGGTGACAATCTGTGCCAGGTGAACTTTTACACCTGCCGAGTCTGGAAACAAGCCAAAGGTAGGATGTCATGGGTTTAACACTATGGCAGCCGGTGGAAATGTATCAAACATTTTAACGGCAAAAAATAAAACTCTTTTACACGAAGCGCTGTAGCTACACGCGAGGGAACCCTCTGGGCACCCCTTTTATAATAAAGCTGTTGTCGTTTTTTTTAAAAGCAGTGACAGTTGCAGTTTGTTTTAAATGTTCCACGGTGCTCGTTAGCAAACAAAGTTAGCAGCCTACCTTGCGGGGGTGACGTTCAAAGGCGACGCATTTTCAATCCCACGCGACGCCGAAGGAAGTGTTAAAGCGGCATGTAGAAACAGCACGGCTGTACGGATTAAACCTCCATCCAACACCGTGTCCTTGCCTCTCCGGATATATATACATATATTTTCTCCGTTTGAGTTGTTTCTCCAACTCTTCATCACGCGCCGCAGTCAGCGCCTGAAGCCAAAGTGAGAACAGCAGGGAACCATCACTGAGCCTCCGTGTGTGTCCGCGCGAGTGTGTCTGTCTGCGTGTGTGAGTCTGTCCACCGTGGCACAGCCGATAAGACCTGCTGGGGAGTTTCACTTTCATCCTCGTGTGTGCTGCCGGGGCGAGGGCTCCATCTGCTGAACTCATCTGGGTACGGATATGTGGGTGCGCGCGTGCGTGTCTATGCGGTTAATAAACATCGTTACGAGGCTTGGTCTCAGGGTTCGAATTAGATTTGCCATTGACTTGTCGTCGCAACTAAAGAGACACTTTTTGTTTTGTGTCTCTTTTACACTGAAGTGTCCCAGTAAGCCATGACAGTGGGACAGTGAGCCCGTTTAAGTAACACCAGGACCCTGAAACTGAAGAAGCTACAGCAAAGATAATGAACTGTGTCTAAGGTTACAGGGACACTGGACAGCTCGAGGTGACCTCCCCTTATTTTTCTGCTGAAGGCTGAGTTTACAGCAAACCTAGCCTTATATCCTTATATACTGCAACAGGTCTATATGTGTACGGTTTCTTCTCATCCACGCTTGCAACCTCTTCCGCAACTATGTTTCTGTGACTTTTTTTTATTTTATTTGATAGTATTTTATTGTCATGTTGGTACCACTTTGCAAAGCCAAATGTGACATTTTCACCTCAGTGGACATGGAAGTGTATTCTTTGTTTGGGAGGCAGGCAGAAAGTCCATTTTCCCAGCGCTGTCTGTTCTAACAAGGTGCCCCAACTGAACCCTAACTGTCTCTCACAGATTGTCTATCCTGCCTGAGGACAAGTTTAGCCTTTTGCTTATACAGAAATCCATCATCATTGGATGCATGATGATAAATCAGGCCGCGTCCATGGCAACTACAAATCGTTTTTGAGCTGAGCCCGCCTTTTGATTTCATGCGATCCTCACCGGCTCACACCGAAAATGTGTGTGTGATCCGATGAAGAAAAGACAAAAAACAGCGATGTGCATCTCTGAGTCTAATTTAATCAAAACCATGTTTTTTTCCGATCTTGGCAGAGCCGGACAGTCCATCCCACAGTCACGGGGGCAGACTGGGGGCCTGGATAATTTGAGATATGTTCAAGCAAATTGAATTTCACAGAAGGCCTTCCATTTTCTACAGCACACGCTTGAACCGAACTTTCTCCTATTTCCAGATGCAGAGTTCCTGGTAACAGTCAATCCCTGAGTTACATTTCCCATGAGAGGAGTTTCCTTATTTATAAAAAACATTTAAAACACATTTATTGCCCATTATCTCAGACCATTTTTGCACCATCTCTGCCATCACAGAGGCCGTCCTGCTGCTGGGGAGCATGTGACCCATCGTGAGAGCCTTCCACCAAAAGCACCTCCGCCATACAGCGCAGTGAGTGGCATGTGCAGGGATTTTATTTTATTTCAAAAACGGCATGCCAGACCAGCGGGGAATCGAAAAGACACATTTGGCACACATGGGTCGGACTCCAAGGTAGAGTTCTGTGGCCAGCGGGGCTCACTCCTCTTCCAGTCACAGGAAGCCAGGAGGAATGAGAGGAATGCAGTCAGGCAATACGTTGATGGAGGGAGCAGCAGTTGCAGGGCACTTCGCCAAGGAAGAAGAAGAGAAAAGGAGGGAGTTCGAAGAAAGATAGGAAGAGCGAGCGAGTGACTGAATGGAGGGCGGAGAGGGGAAATGAATAACTGCGATGCACACCAAGGCAAAAGCCGGCGCTGCGGAGACACGCTCACACCGGGAGCACGTGGTGCAAGTGTAATTGTTTCTCTCACTGACAGTGTGACGTGACTAATGTGCTGGATATTAAGAGGGGTCATGTCCGCGGTATTATAGTGACTCATGGAATGTGGGTAGTATATCAGTCGAACGGACGTTCTGGTAAGTGGTGGAGGCCGGATGTCAACAACCAAGACTCTATTTTACTACGTAGGGGGTCATGCCACCTCACAGACACACGCACACACGCATGTAGAGACACGCCACGACTCATCGACAGTACACTCAGCCATACTCACAGATCCATCGATATGCACTCAACACACTCTTGACTACAGACAACTTTTTTTGAGAGCTCGCGCCCTGCGCTTCCTTCTTCAAGACTTACTAATGACTAAGTCTAGCTTATACGGCAGAGAATTACAAATGCTACGATAGCCCCATTGCATGTGAACTACCCGGCGACAAACAAAGATGTTGAGGGATAAAATTTTTTTTTTTTTTAACAACTTGGTTAAAAAAAAAAATCACTTCACGTTACTTCACGAAGAAGGCAGCTAAGATAAGCGCAATGCAATTAAAACTGGACAAACTGTGAAACCTTGTTTCGTACGTACAATTAAAATCATTTCCTACTTCAAATAAGGGTTTGCCGAGATCTTTACGCTCTTTAACAGCTCTTTACAATAAATACAATGGCACAGGTAGGGCCCCGTGTAGCTGCAGCACGCAGCTGTGAAGCGAGAAGTTGCCTGAGACGGCGGCGAGCCTCTGAAACCTTTCCATTCCCAACTGCGAAGCAAAGGCAACCCACGTAGGGGGTGAGATAGCCGCTCGCGCTCGTCTAGTTTGTCTGGAAACTGACTGCGATGCTGGAAATGGTTGCTTTACGACGCCTCCACTCTCCTGCGTGCAAACGTATGTTGAAACGTCAAAAAGCTTCAGAAGAGCGCGTGGTTCTTTTAAATACGTTTGTGATGCGCCTTTGGAAACTAAACGCAACGTGTCCAACTGTGCCAACTTGTGAGGTGCCTGTAGGGTGTTAAAAAAACTCACAAAATATATATATATATATATATATAAAAAAAACAAAACAATAAATGCTTGAAAATCCCTTTACACATGAAGTCCTGGATGTGTGACACTTCCTTCCCTAGTGGTTTCTGAAACTATCTCCTTCAACAGCGTCCATCACGATAGAATGTCTCTGACAGTTTCACTTTACTTTAATTTGGCAGCGCAGATTCTTGCAGTAAAAAACGATTTTCCACAAAATAGTCGGAATAGGAGAAGTCTGCATCCATTGTTCCCGCCTCTAAACATAAACAAGACGGTTGTGAACCCACAACGGGACACAGATCACGTAGAGGGAGCACTCGTCTCCAGTTCCTGCTCCATGCCTTCAGCTCGTCTGAGCTCATTTGGCAGCGTCTGCCGTCATGAAGATCCCCCCCTTCAGAGCCGAGCCGGCTTAATGAGAGGTGATCTGCTTTGGATCACCATACTTTTTGGCACCAGTGCGCGGCCAAGTTACTGTACTGTCCTTCGGCGACTTGGAAAATGCCACGGACCAGCGCAAATCCAAACGTGAATTTGGTAATTGAAAACAAAGAAGCATTTATGTTTCGATTGGACCGACAAGAACCTCCTCAAGCGAGCCGTTTTTGACGGGGCTTTCCAAAGCAGCTTTGGATTTCTGTAACGTATCTTGAAAACGTTTCGGAGAAGGCCAATGCGCTGGGTGCAAGACAGAATTTAAAACTAAAACACATACGTTTGTTTTCCTCCAGTTGACGCCCACTCAGCCTGATTTTAGACACGCGCGTGGCGACTCCCATTTGAGATGGAGTCTGAGTCAGTGACCCTGTGTGAGGGAGAGTTATGTCCCCTGAGGGCCACTTCCAGCTGACTGTGGCCTCTTAACCTCTACAAACCAAACAAAACCCAGAGTCTGACGATTTATCACAATGACAGAAATACAGAGGCCGAGGTTTATACAGTGTGGCGGCCCAGACTTCTCATTCGACGCAGGACGTCTGCGTGTTCTCACCTAAGGGACGTAAATATGGCTTCTCTGGGCCACAAATAACAGAGAGGGCCGCTTTACTTACTTGTTAGTTGACATTTTTGACTATTTTCTAAATTGCTGTCTTATTTAACCAAACTTGGTTCACAAGCACAGCGTTTCAATACAACCTGAACAACTTTGGAGCAGAATAAGTATATTTCTGCTCAATTCATTAATGTGTGAGGCAAATAATGAAACGTAGGCTGAAACACTGAATTCCTGGAAAAGAAGAAAAAAACACACATAAATGAAGCGCGTCTCCAATCTTAAAGCTGAGGTTTGCTTCGTTTTTTTTATCATCCCACGAAACCTATTATTTTCAGTGCGGACAATAAACAGTTAAAGCCTGATTTATTGACCCCCCCCCCCCGAAAACACACGTAGACAAGTCTCTAAAAGTGGAGCAGCACATGAAAGTAAAAATAGAGCAACAATTTAGTGTTTTGGGCAAGTGAGCGAGGAAAAGCTGAGGCCAGCCTTTTTTATCTTATGCGGCAAGATTTATGTACAACGCACAAAAATAAGGAGGCAAAGAGCAAAAGCTACTATACGATGGACTTTTTTTTTTTTTAACTACTTATAGCCCTACATACAAACTACACGTTATATATAATAATGTGGTTCTGAAGCATGTGGAAGTGGCAGTGAGAAGTACAAAAATCCTGAGCGGACGAGATAATGAAGACACGAGCAGGGTTTGGCAGCCGAAGCATGTCGACACTTGGCATTTTCACACCTTGCTCGTGTGAGTCTCTGATGGTGGAGGGATCCAGTTCACGGGGTGGCCGGTGTTGTTTTTAAAGGATGACAAATACACCTATTCTCTCCCTCACATCCGTCTGTCTGTGCTCGTCTCCTTCGACGTTGCAGCGAAGCAGCGCTGCTGTGCGTCTCCTCGTACTTTCTGTGGACAGACCCACTCTCCAGGGTGACTGGGTCTGTTTCCAATTTTCTCCCCTTCCCTGTCCTGAGAAACAACCCTCCAGAAGTTGAAATGTTTATCTCTCTCTCTCTCTCTCTCTCTCTCTCTCTCTCTCTCTCTCTCTCTCTCTCTCTCTCTCTCTCTTGCTGACCTCCATTTTCCTCCGAACCTTCTTGCACACGTACGGTACGCGCACGGGTCTGCGTGATTCTGAAGCATTTGCATGCCACAATGTGTGAACACAGCGTGGCTGCCAATCCAAAGCAAACCCGAAGCGCCTCACAGCCCAGGCCGACTGAAACTGACCATCTGCCGATAATAACGGCGCACGGGCAAGAGTCAGATAGACACCAAAAGCAACAACTGGACCAAAAAACCCTTCAGCCTGGGCAGAAACAGCATCTGCAGTGAGAACCATCTCCAACGTCCACAACAACAGAAGCCTGACATACGGCACCAAACATCATTTACAGCCACTGTTTCCAGGCGGCTGATTGCCACTTTTCTTTTGACAGACCGGCTTGCATGAGGTGAAAATATTCTCTTACCAGTTTTGGGTGCTGACATCCAGCGAGAGGTGCCACCGTCTGAAGAGGCTCAGGGAGGAGATAGATCCGGCTCTGGCGGGGGGAGTGGTGCTGCGATGCTGGAGCTCGCCTCGGCTCTGACACACGACTGCTTGACACAACAGGCTCACTCTGACTTTTTTTCTCTCCTGCACTTCCTCTCATGTGAGCTTAACCCTCTCCGTCTCTCTCTCTCTCTCTCTCTCTCTCTCTCTCTCTCTCTCTGTGTTCTCTTACCCGCTCACTCCCTCTCCGTCTCTTTCCGAAGAAGGACCCAGTTGCTCTGCCCTATCACCCCACTCTGTAACTTTCTGTCATTGCTGCCCCTGCACCAGAACCTCCAGGGAGGGGGAGGGATGTGTGTCTGCGTGTGCGTGTGTGTGTGTGTGTGGGGGGGGGAGCGAGAGAGCGCAACAGATTGTGTAGCTGCTTGTGTCAGACAGACAATAGCCGGAAGTGTTGCTTTAGGATGCACACAGGATTAAAAAAATACTGTTGCATAAAGCACTGCAAGTGTTAAACGACATGTGGCTGGTTCTTTACACTTATTAAGGAGTGTCAGTGAAGACAAAATTGTAGGGAAAAGTGTTGCGGCGTTGCCCTTTATTTAAATATTTATTTATTTAAACTTGCACTTTATTGAAATACATTTTTTTACCTAAATATTCAAACCTAACTTTCAGAGACTCTGGGAACTTTCTTTAGGAATGCCTTTACATCTACTTATCCATGCAGTTATTCGGTCAGCATATCATGTGGGAGCACTTAATGTTCATATCAAACATTGGAATGAGGGGGGAAAAAAAAAAAAAAGTGATCTAAATTACTTCGACTGTGTCCCGGGCAGGCTGCTTTGAGCCATTCCAAGAGTTTTACTCCAAATGGTTTTGGGGGAAAAAAACACGAAAAACATCCAGGGAGCGACAGTTTTGCGGACGGAAAAGCCGTGTTGATGAGAAGTCAGAAGGAGAACGGCCAGACTGGTTGGAGCTGGGAGAAAGACTGTGACAACGCAGATGACCGAGCTTTACAACTGTGGTGAGCAGAAATATAGCCCAGAATGCACTGCATCTTCAGGAATTAGGAGAGCCGGCCGTAACAGGCGAGGAGCACAGCCAGTTCCATGTCAGCCAAGAACACAAGTCTGAGAGATGCAGTGAACGACGGCGGTCACCAAAAGTAGATGTCCTGGTCTGAGGAATCTGGATTTCTTCCGTCGCACACAGTGCGGGTGTCATTGGTTACGCATTCATGCACCTGGCTGGCGTGCGACTGCACTAAAAACCTAAAAACCTTCCAGCAGACATAGCAACGCCACCGACAGACACAACAAGTCAACGTCCCATCGCGCACTGCAGCCGAGCCGACGCGCATCAGTCCCGTTGACGTCGAATGCACCGATGTCGATTTTAGAGGCGCGCTCCCCGAACGTCTCGAAATGCTGCCGAAAAGCGACCTCAGCTGCTGTGTGGTCTGGCTCTCTCTCTCTCCGCTGCCCGGCGAGCAGCGATGGATTAACTCTCTGGTTTTGAATGTAACTTCATCCTTTGGGAAAACATACTGACCAAAGGAAAGTCATGTTCGGGGGTCGTGACCTTTTGTCTTCGTGGCAAGCCAGAGGGATTGCCCTGGGCCTCCCAGTCCCTCCCCGCCAAACGCACTTGGTCAAGGAAAGAAAATTGCGATGGGGGAAAAACACCGCATCTGTGCACAAAACACCAAATTGGCGGTTGCCGCTACACTTTGGAAGAAAAGCTAGCACCTATTTGGTGAATTTAAAGAATTGCATTCGCCTGGGTGTCAACAAGTTGGGATCCAACCTCGCAAGCGGTTTCCCCGCTCAGCCACGAGGACAGCATGCGGGTTTTAATCCAAGAAACAGCCTGGGATTAGACGTGTTCAGTTTTCTAGGCCTCGTGAACACAAATTCCACCCAGTCTTCCGTAGTAACGGGACTTGGGGGAGCATCAATGCTAGGCCGCGGTTGGGCAGGTACAAATAATTTGAAAAGTGCTAAACTGATCCCTTTGGAGCACGGAGTGGAAAAAAGGGAGACAAAAAAGGACGTGGAGGCTGATAAGGAGCCGGTTAGGAGTCCTTGAGGAATACAATGGGATTTGCATCATCTGGAAACATGGAGCGCACGTCGGCTGTTAACAGACCCTAAAGATCAGAGTGGGGAAGAGCAGTAGGAAGGGGGGGGGGTGCTTTATCTGCCAGAGCAGTTCAGACAGCTCACAAGGAGAGGAAACGGCCATCTTTTTTCCATTATCTGTGTCAACGTTTCAAATTTTATGATTGACTTATACAATCTCTGCTGTGTGAACAGCGTTTTTTTTCTTCTTTTTTTTTCACCCTATAGTAACTTCAGCAGCTGATTTTTCCATTTCGTTTTTTTTTTAAGAATGGACTCATTTGACCGTTTATTTCAAATACATTTCCGATCAAAAACAACTACTCCCTCAAACTGTAGAACACCTCGGCGTGTTTGGTGGGAACTTTTTGGAGATGCGGATCAAAACGCACCTGACCCTCCAGTGAATATCAACAGCAGCTGGGCCGTGTGTGTGTGGGCGGGGGGTGGGTGGGGGGGGGGGGGATGTCTCAAAATAAAACACAGAGCTTATGTTTCTGGTAATGATGGAGTATTTCCTATGTCCGATGACAATGAAGAGCAAATAAATTACAAAAAACGACATAAGTAAATTATTGGTTTCAGATATTAATGGGATTTCGTTTGTAGTGTAGAATTAAAATGATATTTGAAACAACCACAATAGTGAAGGGGGGCAAATGAAATCAATGAAAGTAATAACAGAAATGGTTCAAAAAACAAAAACGAAAAAAAGAAATAAATTAAACTACTCCGTTGCAGGTGAAGCTGACATCTCATCGCCTCTACAGGTCGCAATGACCTCAAGGAGAAATCAATCCACCGACGGCATCAAGCGCAATCGCACACTTCCAAGAATGCCGGTTGCTGCGCTTCTCAGCCTTCAATCGGCCCGAGCGGGGAGCCAGCCCGTCTCTCACAGGAAGGGGGAGTTTCCTGAAAGGTCACGGTTCGTCCAGCCAGACCAAACACTGGCTAATTGCTTTGTTGTTTGTCGGCTCGGTGCCTGTTTTTGTGTTTCGCTTTTCCTATGTTTGGCATTCCCAAGTATATTACCTGAGCCCGTGGCTAAGAAAGCCAGGGAAGGAACGTTTGAAGAGTGGGAGACAAAGGGAAGGGGGGGTTTGAATGTGAAGGCAGCGGTTGCACGGTGGATGCCGTGATTAGGCCGTGGAGGATGCCCCCCCCCCTCTCTCTCTCTCTCTCTCTCTCTCTTCATCTCTCAGGCTAAAAATAGCAGGATTAGGACTGTTCTTATGGGACCAGTGGGAGGCAAAGGGGACAGGACGAGCAGGGACCACTGTAATTGACGCGAGACAAACAGCTGGGGGAGTGTGTGTGTGTGTGTGCGTGCGTGCGTGCGTGTGCGCGCGCGCGCGTGTGTGTGTGTGTAAGGGGGTTCCATGCAGCTGTACTCTGTCTTTCAGGCTCTAGATCCCTCTCAAAGCGTTACAATGCTTATTTTCCCTCACGGTCACGCACAGGCACGCGCGCGCACACACATCACGCACGCGCGCACACAGCAGTAATGGGTCCCCGACAGCCAGAGGCCCGGAGAATGAAAGAATGTGCAACATGAGGCAAAGGAACAGCTGTATATAAAGGAGGGAAAACAGGAGGTTGGTGGGAGCTGTTGATTCATTGAAGGGGGACGAGGTACGGCCACAGAAGGGAGACGACGGAAAAAGGAAAAAAAAAAACTTTTCTGAGAGGAGCTGTATGCGGCAGAGATGGAGGAGTTTCTTGTACGTGGAATCGTTAAATTTATCGCTTTATGTCAAATGTTGGTGGAACCCCAGAGCATCCAGGCCGGGACGTGGGGCAGGGGGCGAGGGGGAGGGGGGGCAGCAGATGTTTTGCACAGCTGTTGCAGAACCCATTCCGCTGTTGGGTGGATGTGCCTCAGATTAAGTGGTCTCTCTGTAATGAATCAGCCTTGGGAACTCGAATGACCAACGCGAGGACGACAAACCGCAGATCCCTTGTGTGTGTGTGTGTGTGCGTGTGTGCGTGTGTGTGTGTGAGTGTGTGTGGGAGGGGGAGTGGAAACACGAACATGAACTCGCCCTGGTAGCGGCTGTTTTGTTTTGGCTCGGTACAACAGTGTCACGCAGAACTCAGGAAAAAAGCGCTCCACATCGGTGCGCTCATCCCGTACTATTCTTCATCCACACAAATTTGCACTTCATCACTTCTATGAGCCGCTCGCCACCTATTTCCAGGGGCGTCACCTGGCCGAGGTGTCTTTCTCGCTGCCTGTATTTTTATACTAGAAAGCATCTGCGCGTGGTTTGTGGCGCCAATCCCATTTTTCAGAAGAGGCGCTGAATTTTGGTTTCGCGCAACACACTGTGTGAAGAGAAAGCAGAGATACACCCATAAAACCACAGCGCCACACATGTAATACGGACGCGCAAAACAGCACAACCCGGCATCCACGCAGCCAAACGTGCAAACACACAAAGCTGAACGTAGATTGGGGGGGTTTTGTCGTTTTTTTTCTCTTTTTCTCTTTGTGTTGCAGACATGTTGACACAAACTATCATCGCACACCTGGATCACATTTTTGAGGCTCCGCTTCTTGTGAAATCCCCTGCTCTTGGTATCTGTTGTGAAAATACCACTGTCGCCGTGGTTTGAGAGATGACACTTATCGCCACATCTGCTGTGTGTTTGTTGGTGTGTGTGTGTGTATGTGTGTGTGTGTGTGTGTGTGTGTGAGTGTGCGATCAAAGTTGCGGGGCCTACATGTGCACCTGCGCGCTGGCGGAAATGCCGCCCACCCCCCCATCACCACCGCACACACACACACACACACACACACACACACACACACACACACACACACACACACACACACACACACACACACACACACACACACACACACACACACACACACACACACACTTGCCACCTATAATGTCTCCACTGGAACTGTGTCACTCGCCACAAATTGTGTTTTCCCTCAAGATGCTGGCAATGACAGTATTTCAGCGAGCGATGAACCCGTGTACGGTTGTCGTCCCAAACGGCGCCGTCGCCCTCCAAGTATTTCGGGGCTCTCACCGGTGCCGGGTTCCCTCTCACCGCTCTTTGTGTCGCGCCGACACATGCTCACAGTGAAAAGGCTTCTTTAAAAGCTCCGTGGGCACTCTACCTGCCCAGCACCAAATAAAAGACGGACGAAAACGCTCAACAAATCCGTGCGCGCGCGGCGAAAAGCTTTCCAGCTCGGCGGCCAAGAGGGGTGAACCTGAGGATTGCCGGGTTCTTTGCTCAATGGCGAACAGGCAACGGTCAATAGTGAAACCGCTTGTTTGAAAACACGAGAAGGAAGAGGCACATCAGCGAAAGCCTCCGCGCACCTCCAAAACTCTTTCTCACCGACACGGCTCAAAATAACCTCTCTCATCCACAACAAGTTTCACTCAGGAAGCAAACACTGTCACTATTAGCACACTCAAATGAAAGGAGAAGATCTCTGCACTTTATTGAGCGCGCTGATAAGGCACAACTGGTGCCGCGCACGACTGCGTTTTTTTTTCCCAAAGGCAACTATTGTTGACCGTTGCAAAATGCAGCCGCTCTCCTGTGGGAGGAAACCTTTGAACCCTTGAATATATTTCAAAAAAAAAATAAAATCAGTCAGTCAACGATAAACATAACGTACTGTGCCGCATAATGCGGCCCAGTAGTAGTTGAAGTTACGATGACCGACGCGGTGTTGTGCTCTTTGAGACTCCCCACCTGGTCAATAACGGTGGCCCCTTACCTCATCAGAGGCCACAGCTCTTGGTCCTCCTCTCTTCTCGCCACCAACCAGTTCTCGCCAATCAATAATTCCCCAAAACTGAGCGTTCAGAGGCCATCTCCTGCTATCTGCTTGCACGGAGCAAGGAGGCCAATGGCAGGTCGTCAGCTGTGAAGTGCGCTCAGCTGTGTTGGGAATGATTTTCCTTTCATTTTATCGTCGGCGCTTTGAGATTTTTTTATTTATTTATTTATTTTATCGATTTGAATCTGCTGCTTTTGGAGTCAGCTGCCGCCCCTGCGCGATGATTTAAAACAGACACTCATGTGCAGCAATAATGTTCATCTGAACTGCACAAAACAGAACACATTCCCAGGCTTTAAAAAGGCTCACAGACATGTGAATACATGACAAAAGTTGCCAACTACGGTGACATAGTAGACGTGGGTCAGGCTCAGAGAAAAGGCGAACAAATAATAATAATTCGTGCATATATTTTACACTCTGGGCCATTTTCGGCATAAAAGTGTACGTCCATAACTCAGACAGATTTTACAGAGAGCATTTCGCGGCCGCCGCCGCCACTGTGTGTGGACGTGTCCTCTCTCCGTCTCGGCGCCGTGTAACTGGTGCAGGGTGACCACAGGGCTGCAGAGGGGGTCGACAGGTGTCCCCCTGTCTCCAGCTGTGATCGGAAACACTGCGGTTTTTTTCTGAGAAAAGGCCCCCGCTGCAGAGGTGTGATGAGGTGGCCCAGAGCCAAAGAGCTGCTCACTTCACACACACACACACACACACATCTCAACCGTATCTGACTACACAAGCTGACATGACGGGCTCAATGCGTATACTCTGCACACCCATGAGCACCGACCATGTGTGGGGCTCCGACACTTTATGAGCCAGGCACTTTGGCTTCTACGCAAACATGTTAACCAGTGGCTCATCGCAAGGCAATATTGTTTTTTTTTTTTGCGTATGTTTAGAGCCCGAGATGCAAAAGGTCCAGGAAACCACAGACATTCCGCTCCACACGATGACATTTAAGACGAAGTACTGTATACATGAGAAACTCAAAGTGAGGTCGCTACCATCTCTCCCAGGGTAAAAATATTGACTACCGTGGCACAATATATTATTTTTTTGAAATTATGACTACATTCTCCTCTACACTATACAAAGCGTTTGCTGAAGGAACTGAAGCTGAAGTCCAAATCTATCTGTCCTCTGGTTTTGAACAACTCGTCGTACTTCAACAGTGACAATTTTCAGGGCCGCTGAAATGCCACTGAGATGGGCTTAAACGTGAATACAAAACGTGTGTGTGCGTGTGTGTGTGTGTGTGGGGAGGGGGGGGGGGCAGAATATATATATATATGGGGGGGGGGGGGGGGGGGGGGGGGGGGGGCAGAATATATATATATATAGAGTGCGAACGGGAAAACATGGAGGAAATGTCTGGCTGTTAATGCGACTTAGCAGCCATTCTTTTCCGAGGAGAGCACTTCCTTAAACACACACTCATGCACACACTGCCCTCTTTCTTTTCGCCTGGAAAAGTCAGGAGGGCACAAGAACAACAGAGCTTTTTTTTTTTTTTTAAACAAGATGTTTTTTTTGTTGTTGTTCCCCTTTGGAACAATGTTCAGCTCAGGAGGAAGAGGATTAAAAAGTTCATTCCAGCTATGTTTTCCTCTCAGTATCATTGGCAGGCTTCCGTTGTATCGTTTCGAGGCTGATTAGTAAGCAGTAATAAATAATAATATGAATAATGTCGGGGGCCCCTCGCACTCGAGCCTCGCATGCTGTGCTTCTGTTCAAAGTGAAGGGAGTGCCCCGCGCCCGGAGAGCGCTACCTCCCCGAATCTCTCATTAAACGCGGGGCTTATTGATGTTTCGGCATTTGTGTATTTAATCTCGGTCTCCGGCAGCTGTGCGAGAGCGGAGAGAATATTATTTTGGCTCACGGAGGGCCAGGAGAGGAGAGAAACATCCACGGGCCACGCATGCCTTCCTCACATTCTCAACCAAAACCACATGGTGGCTTCGGCCCTAATGATATTTGGATGACTCGGATAAAGGGCATCCAACATCCAATCTAGATAAGTGGGCACAGAATCAATAGAAAAGAGGAAAGGGGAGAAAAAAAAAAGAAACTAAAACGCTCTCCTCTCCCTGTGGACTCAATGCATAGCATGAGCTTCACATTAGTCTTTGTGCTTTGTGTTCTCGTTGTGACCGGGTGCCTAGTTTGAAATAAAAGTCTCTCTCTCTCTCTCCGTCTGTGACATATAAACACATACACACACACGCGAAACGCGTACAAGAGATATGCACACAGAAAACAACACGCCCTTGTTATTACTGGAAAGTCGCAACTGACATCCCCCTGCGGCTGTGTGTGCCAGCTGAACGGGCCTACCCCCGAGCCGGGGCGCACAAATAAAACACTCCTCAGGATACCAGGGGCACCCTCAGCAAAACGGCGACTGCGCGCCACAGAGAGGCGGCGGCCTATCAGCGTGCACATTCGAGCTGTCTCTATTAGCCTCTGATAAAATGAGGGCTCCACCCGGGAAGGTATTAATAACCCCACAAACACAAATAAATGCCTTTAAACACTTTCCTGCAGTGGCCACCCAGCAGCCTACGAGTGTGTGTGTGTGTGTGTGTGTGCGCGCACGCGCGCGAGGCTTTATCTAGTACTCTAAGACGAGCCTCCGCCTCACCCACACAACTCACAACGTCACAGAGTGCCGTCGTGGGACACTGTCCTCGCGTGACTCTGGTCACTGGCCGCGCACACACAGTTGCGTACACAAAGAGAGAAACACACTGAGTTGAACAGATATGAGGATGTTTTTTTTTTGTGGGGGGGGGGTGGTTGTTGTCTACCCTCTATCACTGTATATACACAATGTTGTTTTACTGGAGATAAAAAAAATAAAAATAAACACCCGTGGCATGTTGACTTTTTTTTAAAAGCATCTGTTGATGATGGACAACCCCGTTCATTCATTGAGTGACCCCCCCCCCCCCCAGTCGCCCCCCCCCCCCCCCCAGGTGAATGAAAAATGCTCAAGTTGGAGAAACGCCAACAAACCAAAACGACGAGCTGAAGGCCTTCTTTTCACAGCATTACAATCTCCATCTGCAAATCCGCTATAAATATAGTACTACTGTGACAAGTGGGGTCATAACAAGTCATAAATCAGTGCCATTTGATACAAAAAAAAGGAATAATACCAATTAAACCTTGGCCTTTTTTTTGTCAATAAAACAATTCATGGACTGGTGTTGTTCCACCTTTATACACCTGAAGGACACGCAAAGCTTCTGTTTGGCAGCAATGCTTATCATCTACAGAAAGAAAGGCGGGGGGCCACAAATAGACGGTGTGGAAAACTACAGGCTGTACAGTTTCTTTTTGCCCCGTTGGGAGATAACGCAGGCCTCACCTAAGGGATGTTTTCTGCAACCAGAGCCCCTCTTTCCTCCGTCTAACCTCTCACACAGACGCCAACGGCACGGCGGACTGCACGAGCGCAACCTTATCAGCAGGCAAAAGAAGTGCCCCTGCTTCATACCAGAGCTGACAATTAACTGTCGCACGATGACTGGATTTTTCTGATAACCTTTTATTTGTCCCTCCTGCACGGCGCCACTCGCGCAATCTCGCTCCGTACATGGCCGACGCGAGAGATGTGAGCCGAGGTAAGCACAAATCTCTTCCGACATATTGCGCAAGTGTCAGACATATCGTGATGCGAGCCTGCTGTGAGCGTTGACACGCACAACTGTGTTTGCCTACACACACACACGCGCACGCACACACACACACACACACGCGCGCGCACACACACACACGCCACAAGGCTGTGGTGAGGTCTGTCCAGTTTGATCTAAATGAACCGTTCAGGGTTGAATCAGAGAGGTCACCAGGTCAATGAGGTTCCACATGCATATGTGACGAGAGACAGTGCCCTCTGGTGGCTCGATGATAACATGCAGATGATAAATCATCAACACAATTTCATGTAAGATTATGTATATTTTTTTATCTTTGATGCACACTGTGATGTAAAAACAGAAAACATATTTTATCATGTTGCTTGGAAGCAACAAAACGGATTTTGCATTAAAAAAAACATGACAGATAAGTGTATTTATATTTTTATCACATAGTATTGTTCACTATTTTTGTCATTATTTTATACTCTAGCATTTTACATTACATACCACCGCGAATATTTTGCACATTTTACACACACATTTCCTTTCCATGGATGAATTGGCCTTAAATTGTTTTGAAAGCTTTGCAAACAGCAATCAGTGCACACATTTTTCAACCGAGTCATATACTTATCATATAACTATTTACATCTAATATTTAATAAACAATTCCCAATCAACAATGCCTGCAAAATGAATTAACACAACTTGCAGTGCGACAGTAATGCAAAATAAAACATAGGAGAAGCTGGCTGCTATGTACAACTGTTTATTTTTGATTTGCAAAACATCTGACAAAAATAACATTACATACACACCAATTTATAATAGAAAAAAAGAAGATCTTTGAGAAAAAAAAAAGAGACAAAAGATAAATTGCAGTTACATTAGAATTTAGGTGACTTTTTTTTATTGATAATTGCAGCCATATCATGCTGACCTACCCAGGCAGTATATGGCTAGTAGATTCATCAGTATGCATGTGTTACAAGCATTACATTAAGTGCTTTTGTTGGTTCAGGCATTTTTAATGTCGAATGTGGCATGATTTGGATTCACAATGCAGGGTTAGAATTAAATTTTTTATTACAAAAATTATCAAAAAAATATATCAATATAAATGGCTGGCAGAGTACTAAGTAAAAGGCCAATCTCAATCTGGGATAACCTTCTGGGTCCAATAAGCTGGGGAACAATCTGAAGCCAGCTTCAATAACACCCTCCCCTGCATTAAAAGGGTCGTATTATGGCACACAGCTCAGGGTAGATGTGACCGTGGCCACATAATTATTCCTCAGCATTCACTGATCAATAAAAACTCTCTAATTTCATTCAGTGTTTACCTGAAGCAGTTTGACATGAATACAAACAAAAAAAAATAAGAAAAATTGGTTTAAATTCACTATAGTGAGTAGTTACTATGATACTTGGATCTGAACGGAAGTAATTCCTCTCAATGAGCATCACTAAGTTGCTTATACGTTTTGTTTTTTTTTTGTCGAGAAAAAAAAAAAGACACAATCCTCCAACGAGGCTCGCGACGCCGGATGATTTCCCAACATGGCGAAGTGTCGACAACACACCACTTGGTGATGCTCGAGATAAAAGCAGCATTGCATGGAGACCCCCGCTAACCCCCCTCATTTGACCAAACATTGGCAGGGAATGACGAAAGGTGTGGGAGCAGAGTTGAGGACCGAAGGGGGAGGGGGGAGGGGGGGGTGCACGGGGAGGGGGATGGAGGAGAAAATGCTGAGGCAAAAATCAAGAGAGACGAAGGTGAGGATGGCGTTCCACAGAGCGAAGACCGTGCCGACAGTACCAAGCGAAGAGCAAATCGCACCTCTCATTTCACCCACTGAGACACAAAAGTCTTCTTTCTGGTCGTCCCCTTCCACGTGGCTGCACCCCCCGTCCGTTTGCACTCCACAACTATAAGGGTATCTACCTTTCCTTTATAGTCGTTAAGTGCAAACGCCACAGGAAGAGCGAGGAGCGAGCGCAGCAGCGTGGAAAGATGCAGCGACACGACGAATTCCCTCTGTTGCTGCAGACTACATAAATATCCTAAAGACAGGATAAGGACGTCACTTCTGGAGTAAACGCAGCCTCGTTCTAGCCACTCTGAGCCATGTTGGTCAGAGTGCAGGCACTGTTTTTTTTTTTTGTTTTTTTTTTTAAATACTCCCGGTATTTTGTGCGTAAAAAAAAAAAAAGGCAATGTTAAGTCTGAGAAGAAAATACTTTACAAAAAAAAAAAAAAAAAAAAAGAGAATGACTTCATTAGCTGGACTCTCCCAAATCTGTGAGATATCTCTGAGGTAATCATTGAAGTATGACTCATTAGACAGCAATAAATATCAACATGAATACAAATATTACAAAAGTAAAAACAGAGGCAAATGCTTAATGCTGAAAAAAAAAAAAAAAAAAATCTGAGCTAAGAGAGGTAGGTGTTTTAGGTAGATTATGGTGTACATCCATTGTGGACACTCCTTTTGTAAGAACTACAACTACAAATTGATTCCATTACAATCCCTGTCCTAATGGGAGGAACAAAAACAATAAAAAGGATGATAATAATAATAATAAAAAAAAAAAACACTCGAAGGCCTTCTTCGCGTGGGAGATGGCCGACCGTTTTCTTGTGAATGATCATACAGGATTTTGCAGACAGGTTTTGTAATGGCAACGGTTATACAAAAAAAAAAATAATAAAAAAAACTTCAAAAATGTCTCCTATCATGATAAACTGTAAAGCTTGCTGGTGATAGTGTACCATGAGTTGTATATTGCACGCATTGTTACTGTGTTAAGTTGCCAATTTTGAGGAAATCTCACCCAAAAACAAAATGGATTCCATCTCCTTTCATCTTCCCACTGACGTATGGTTTTCAACTTTCAGTATTTCAACAGCCATGATGCAGAGTTTTAACTTATGGATTCTGAGCGGCCTACCAGGGTAAAACCAACCAGGCTCTAGGAATGCAGCAGATTTGGATTCAAATCTTTTTTTGTTTTTTCGTTTTTTTCCATGCTGACAGAGGAAGGAAATCGGAGAAAAAGGCGTCAAATACAACATTGAACTTGAAATGTTTCTTTAACGCATTAAGTCATGAGAAGGGAAACAGAGGATTTCCTTCCAATGACAGAAAAAAACCCAAATCCAAATTCCCCTGGCGTCAAAATCGGTGTTTTCAATTCGCAGCTACTTGATGCATTCAAGAAAATCTTTTTGACCCCCCCCCCTCCCCTCAAAAAAACCCAACAGGGTTTTTAGGCCTGTTCTTGTGTTGGGGGGGGACTCTCCGCATGGCACTTACATGTTCACCAAACCCCTCCCACTGTATTTAACATACGCAAATCAACACTGCATCACTATCTCAAAAAAAAGAGAGATCAAAAATCAAACCAATGTCTACATACAGTAGAGTATGTATTCAGAGAGAAATTGACGTGGAGACGTTTTCAAATCTTCAAAAAAAAGCCAGTGTTCAGTAACCAAGCACATCACACCCCTCCTCAAACTAACATACTATACACATGAGTGGTACGGCCTAAAGACACTCGACTCCCCTCAAACTCCTCGAAAGTTCAATCGCAGCAGGGACATTGTGCGACATGTTGAATAACACATGCGCATACACATACGCGCACACACAAACACACACACACACACACACACACACACACACACACACACACACACACACACACACACACACACGCGCGC